>DVXP01004295.1:0-10498 GCA_018235645.1 Junonia grisea
AATGACAGATTCGAAATTCAAATGTAATATTTTTTTATAATTAAGTGTAACAGTATTTATGGCCAGACTAAGTACACAAAATCAATAAATTAAGTTTCAGATGGTACGTCAATAACAATCTGACAAAAATTGTTTACAATGGTACAGTAAGACGAGCTCAATGTGAATTTACTTGTTGATTCAATACGCATTATCTCGAGCGCTGTACACGATCGACTAGCAACAGGTAGCATTGTAGAGGAAACCAACAAAAGGGCAATTTGTAAGTGCTTCCCTTACAAATTGTCCGAAAAACGTAACCATTGTTGGAACATTAGTTCCAACAAATGATATTAACCATTCATATATATTTTTCTGAATGAAGATGACTTTAAATATTCTAAACTATTAGCATAACAAAATTACATCTAGACAGGCTAAAATTCTAACACTAAACATCTAAACCGGTCATAGAAAAATCGACAATGCACCTGCATAGTTCTAGTCAACCCATAAATCCGACAATTTTCAATTATAAATTTCGGAAGGTTCAAGATACCACGGTATGGCAAAATGCCCAAAAATTTTCAGCCATCACGCATAATAATTGATAATACCAATTATGAAATGATAACTTTAAAATTCTCGAAACTAAATCAAAAAATGTGTAATGAAATTCTCGCATCTATGTAAGTGCGCAATTGAGTCCCGGGAATATTGATTTTATCAGGTGCTAAATATAGATAGACGCATTGCAGGTGCATCGCCGGCGCCCGGGTACCTGCGGGGGTTGGATATGTGGTGCATGCGCGAGTAGCGCCTGCCGCGTCGCGGGGGGAAACATCAATAATCATAACATACAATATTGGGACATGGTAATAAATTTGTTACAAGAGAATAGCGTTTTTCATTTTATACTTCATCCCTCATTTCATCCCTTTTTGCGTTTTCGTCCTTCTACAAAGTCTAACCTGTCTCCAGATCAAAATTTATAAAAATTGGTTAACATAAGACATTACAATTTTGTAAACAAACAGACAGATAGTTACTTACACATTCATAATATTATAACTACGTACAGAAGATATGGATTGTCCAAAACTACCCCAAAGTTGCTATTGATTTGAATTTATATTGAACCTAGACTCTTACAAATGTCATGGTAACTATGAGTACTATAGAAGGAACTTTACCTGAGGATGCGGCATATGACTTATCATGGGCTGGTGTAGCATAAAAGGAGAAAATAGAACATTTGTAGTACATCAGCCATACAATCAGTTACTCATCATTTGAACTATTCTTAAGTTGCAAGTAGGCCGAGACAAGATTGCTTTAGTTATCAAATCTATGTTTTTAAAATTTTTAAGGTAAACTTCAAAACATATGAAATTGTTCAGGCCCTGGCTCAACTGGGGCCACACTGTGAAATAAACATGAAGTAGCCTATTTTTAATGAAAAGTGAGAGCAAGACACCCATCTTCTCTCCTCAGTCATTCCCTTATCTCCCGACCATTTTTACCCTAATTCGAACAAAATATTGCTTCATAATGTCAAGTCAAGTTAGTCCACATTTAGAAAGACAATAAAGGGGTTATAATATTGTCCGTTTGACTCTATTAAGTCATCTACTCAATATGTTTGAATCTCATCTAGGCCTACAGATATATATAGTAGTATAGAAAGATAAAATGCTGTTACCTGAGGCGGCGGAGGGGGGTGAGTGATGATCGGCTGAGAAAAAGGAACCCAATCAAAATGTTTCCTTTAAAATTATGCCATCATTATGTTTAATATGTGAAAGATTTGACATATTAACTATAATTCTGATTAAAGTTCTTCGTAAGCATTACAAATTGATTCTATTACATTATTATTTGATGATAATTTGGGGCAATAACCGTTTGTTAGATTAAAGCACTGTGAGTCATGGATTAGACTCCTGCTTATGACCAACATATGAATAGATATATAATTGTTATTATGTTTCCAGAACTTTCCCTTCCTACTTGTCCCTTTAATCCCCTTTAATGTTTGCTAATAAGCTAACTGGCTCTGAAGAAGTTATTAACATGTTATTATAACTTTAAGTGCTTCTTAACTTGTTTACGTTTTGTTGTTGTTATGTAATGTGTTGATGTTTATGTTCTAAGTGTTCTTGTTTACAATCAAATGTAACAATAAGTGGTTTGCTAATGTCGACTGAAACTCTCTTTGTTGTGATGAGAATAGATCTTTAGAGTAATAAGAATGATTAGTAAAATGAGCTTAAAAAGCGATACTTTACTATGCGGATATAATCTGTCACAGGACTTATGTGAAGAGTTTTCTTGTTACAAACTTCACCTACCTACATGTGCTGTAATGTAATCACCAAATCAATAAACAAACTTATACAAAAAATGAAATGAAATACATAATACAGGGCATAAAAAATATCTTACCTTTTTATTAGCTGTCGGTGACGATTCCATACTGAGTTTGCCCATCGCCTGGTTTAGCGAGCGGGTTGGTGTGGACGCGGAACGATTCTGAAAAAAATTCTGGTTATATGGGGAAATAACAAGAGAACCATAAGCACTTCTAAAGGAAGAGTCACCTAGGTCAATAACTATGTTTACTTGAAAATGCACTTTAAAATTTAGACATTATAGAAATTTCAGAAGTGGTAGATATTTGACTTAGGTGACTATTCTTTCACGGGTGCGATATAGTTAGGGTTTCCGATAGACTTACCATGTATGTGGCTAATTTAGACTCCTGTGGCAGCCCAGTGGGGGACGAGTACTGCAGGTAGATCGACGGATCCATAGTGCGCGACACCGAGCGGCCAGCTGATGCGAATAAAAAAAAAGGATAAATTTCTCGGTCACACAACGGTACCACACTAATGACGCGGCCCGTCTTATCCTTACCTGAAATCTACCCTTTTAATTTCTCATCTCCTTAGAAATTGTATCGTGATTCCTTGAACTAACACCAATGTTCACTGTGACACACTCGTTCATTTTGAAAATTATTTTTTTAATTACTGCTGGGATAAAATTTAAGCTCTCCACAAATAAATGACTTTTTTGTTCACCATGTCCATTCTAATGTAGTAAAACCACAAAAAGTTTGCTCGTCTCCCGGTCTACGCAGAAATTATATGATTACCCACGACTGGGATATTCTTCCAAATTTTTAGACTGAAAGTCTAAAATTCAGGAACAGCCACGAAGCAAAGGCAAACACAATATGAAGTCTAGGTAAAATTGTATACGTGTTTGTGTGGTGTATACCTATATAATCGTACAGTTACATACCAAAGACAACTATTATGATGCCAAATTACAGAAACCATTAAAGGATATTGAATCTTTTATGTCAAATGTACATTTCATTTTATTAATGTTATCAGTTTCCTGTAGTAGTTTCAACACTTTTATACATTAAAATTATAATTAAGGCATATGATATCGACAAAAACTATTAGAAAATATTTATTTATTTTATAGAACACAAAAATATGTATTTTTGGATCACGACAATTTGTAATATTTCAATGAAATAAACATGACCGATCAATACTTCCAAGCTTGCGCAGATTTCGTCTGAATTATTTTTTCTACTTTTTACAAATATCTAATATTTTATAATTATGTTCATTAAAGACATATCTAATTTTTCCGCGCAACTGTACAATTTTTATTAAGAAGTTATTCAATCATACAAATTCATAATTCTTAGAATTCTTGATATACTTTTAACACTCAAATGAAAAATCATGAAATAAACTTTTGTAGATAATATCTAATGTATGCACATATGACACATTATTAAAATCATGATTTAATAACAAAGGCTACCATAATTTCTAGCTTTTGAATGCCATAAATTAATTGTAAAATAAAGTACAAATTTTTAATATCTATTATCTACAAATAGAGTAAAATTGACTAGCCTAGTCTAATCTTGTAATGTATGTAAGAGCGTATTTGTGGCACAAGACAGGAAATACATATCTAAAAATCTAAGAAAATGTATAGTCTACTTTTGCAGTGTAGGCAGATCGTTCCATTATGGAACTTCCATATGGGTATACCAGTAGATATATATACACCTGCATAAGTTAGTTGACGTACAATAAGTAGGTGGTCATCGGCAGCAGTGTAGTTAAAGGAATTTCTCATACATTATCATTTGTTGATGAAGTAAAGTATCATATTTTTAATTTTTAAATATCTCTACCCCATCGAACCTGTACCGTAAAGTACTTAAAATGCGGTTAGCTTTGATGTCAGATATTGAAATAATAAAACCACATTAAAGTATCTAGTGTCGTATAGATAGATTAGATATCTACCTATCTAGGAAAAGGAGGACACTTTTTAATACACAGAGATGGATTTCTTTAACTCTCTCCAAAAATCTACTCTATGATTTGATGTGTCATAAGTCAGTTCCTATGTCAGCAGTCATTCGTAATTGTCAATGTCACACGTATCGCATATTTTTGTTGGAAATTTAGAAATCACTGCCTCTCGTTAGGTGTATTAAATAAATAAATATATATTTTTAATATATCTGATATTATTGTGATTGAAATTAAGAGAAGCGTGTTTATCTTATATTTTTGTAGTGTGATAAGTAAGCGTTTGTCACGTCACAAAGTAATCATATCGGTGCAGTAATTAGATTATAGGTGAGTAATGAATCTGAAACGTAGAAAAATATTTAGTACATAAGTGTTATTAACCTTTCATTGTATATACATTCGTTCATTGTTATTTACTTTGTCGTTCTGTTTGTTATTTCGCTAGATTCAGAATGGAGACTTCGTACCAGGGAGGTGTATCGTTGGACGATACTGATAACTTTCAGCGGCTCTCTCAAACAATAGCAAGTAACATAAAGAAAATATCGCAAAATGGTAAACTTTTATTTATTATTGAGAAACATTAAAAAAGTTTAACCTTACTAAAATGACGAAATTATTAAAGTTTTAATAATCTGAAATTGTGATGTAATTATGTATTGTATATTTTAGGTTTGTTGCCTTTCTAAAATAACTAACCTTATATATTTGCAAAATATATAAAAAATAAACATTATAAATTACAATATACAGTAAATTTGATAGTCAATATAGAAGTATTTTTATAAATCGGTTTTATGATGTATAATGTGTATTTTTACAGTATCCTCAATGTCCAAGATGGTCAACCAGCTGCAGACTCCTCAGGACTCGCAGGAACTTAGGAACCAATTGTAAGTATCAAAAATACTAACATTTTAAACATTATATGCTATACAATTAATTGTCAGTAAAGTTGTAATAAAAAAGGATGAAATACACTGCATTTTAACACTGAAATCATTACTGTTAATATGCTAGTTATTATATTTACAAACTCTTATACACATATTTTTTTTATATATATAAAACAATACAGCTAATACATATTTTATACAAAAATATCAAAATCTATACAAGAAATATTTGTTACAACTGATAAAAATTAATATTTTCTTTCTAAATGCCTTACATCCCTATACGTAGATCTTTTAAATATCCAAAAACTTCTACTTACTACATATACCTATCTCTACAGGCGTCAGATACAGAACTACACGCAGAAACTGGCAAAGGACACCTCCTCCATGATAATGGAGCTGATGAAGCAAAAGACAGACGTTCCAGCCAACATTCTCACGAGGGACAGACTTAGTGATGAGTACATGGCCACGTTGAATGCATTCCAGGTAGTACCAATACAAATACTATACATTTATAGAAGGAACATGTTATTACTGGTCGGTTAATGTAGATTTTGTTATACCTGGGAAATTTCACACGAATATCTAAAAATTTTAAACTACGAAAGGAAGGAACTACGAATTTTTTTTATTTGTATTGAATCCAATCACATTTTAGAAATTTCTGATAATGTGTACACAAAATTTCACGATGATTGGTGGGCAAAGCTCGATACAATGCCTTGGTGTTCTTAGTCTGTGGGAACTTTAAACCAATTAAAAAAAAAATTAGCAAGGAGTATGCACATAAATTTTATAAGTGTCATTGAATAAGGGTATGAAAACATGAACATTTTGGTTTGGTTTTAAATACTAATTATATAAAATAATTTATTGTTATCGATTTCATACATAAAACATAAAATGTTAATACATAACATGCTCCTAATGTCATAAATTCTGATTTATAAAAGTGTAAACTGAACTGATAAAATATTTGGTAGCAACAAAATACGTTTCCAATCACACTAATTAATTTTAATTGGTTGAAACTAATGGCTTAGAGTCACGGTAATTGCGTCGGCGCATATCACTTGATTTAATGTTTGTGCCAAATATGAAACGGTTTTATATTTTCTGGTAACAATTATTACTAATTGTAGAGTTGAAATTATTTTTTTTTGCGATAAAAAATATGGAAAGATAAAATGTAAAATATATTAAACGAGTAACTTGTTAGTTTCTTATTTACATTTACACATTCTTTCTTATCAAATTCTAAGACTACAAAGAAATTTCCATGTTCAAAATATGTAAAAAGTAAAAACATATTTTTAGTCTACTACATTTTGGCACGAAAAAATAAAGTTATTTCGATATAAGCTTGAAATTTACATTGAAACATACGTACATATTAAAAATATAACTAAAAAAAAGAAATTCTATTTAAAAAAAATTGAAAAAGAACTTAATAAAACAGCATACTTTTTTCTCAGTGTAGCTATATTACATATATATTTTCTAATATATGTCTTAACAGAGAATATAGACAGAACTTCAATGTAAAGTTTCATTAAAAAAATCAATGCTGTGAATTTTTAAGAATTTTTAGACTTCAGATAACATACAAACCTACACAATGTATTACTTGTGACCATTATGCAAAGTGCATTTCACACTTGCCTGGTCACGATATGTAAAAACATTTCAGTGCTTCTGACCTTATATATAAATGCAGCAAGGCTGGCTTTTTGTTCATCTTGATCTCGTTTTTGCTTCAAATCCTTGATGAGTCGCTATTTATTAAATTGATATTATATAATGGAATAAATATGTTTTAAATTCAAATAATATGCAAGTTTTTAATCATTTATTTTGTGTTGAGATCAAATGAATATAAGATGAAAAAGACAAAAAAAGTATATATTCTTACACGAATTTTTTTTTAAATGTTTTGAATGACAAGAAAGCATGATAGATTATATTAAAGCATTGTCAAGAAGTTGTTGGGAGTCATTAATATCAATACTTCCACTTTAATCATAAATGCCCTCTAGGCATGATACCTGTAGTGGGGTTAATATAACATCATATATAGCCTTTTTTTTATAATTTTCCTCAAATATTCGTCAACAGTCAATCCTTCATATAATTCTACTCTTCATCAGTATATTATTCTATATTCCAGTCGACGCAAAGAGCAGCGGCGCAGAAAACGAAGGAAGACGTCAGGAAGGTGAAGGCGCAGAACATCAATATTGGTGACCCCTTCGCCCTTAGCGGTTAGTATCATTGTTTTTAAAAGTTACACATGGTTAGTACCAAGTGTAGTCCAAATGGTCAACGTTCATGTCCTACTCAGTTGCTATGGATCATAAGTTAATAAATGATTCAGAACTTCTTTCAAAGTTACTGAGCATGACTACTGATTTTGTTGAAAAAATATCGACAAAAAAGTCCCGCTGAATTTCTTTGGCGTTTCTTCTCAGGTCTGAGGCGTAACTCTTCCAAACCCGTAGTAGATTATTTTGTTTGACTTTAAAAAGAGATTTTTTTATCCCTGTTTTGAATATAAAATATTTCATCCATTCGTTCATGAGATGTAATGATTAATTCATTTTAAAAGAGCATCTATCAATTTTCTTCACAGAAATAGAAACATTGTTTCAAAGCAGGGGTAGATTAACAAACAAGTTTGAATAAAGTTAAATTTCATTTTCATGTGCTATATATGTTAGTATCACTATAGCAAAAGTCAGCACAAGCTAGTTTTTACCCCCTAGGCTACAATCAATATTTGACCTATTAGGTCATATTATTACCGTCAACCTTTAAGTGTCCCTTACACCTGACTTCTTCTAATCTTCAATTTAATATCCAATGCAAATTCACTCTTATTGCATATGCATTAGAACTATTTTCCCATGACGCGAACTAAATCGTTATGACATTATGATTTATTCATGCACCTTGCCTGCCTCTATTATGTAAATTGAGTTATTAACTGTTCCCAATGAATAGCCATCGATTGGTTTACGCAAGCCTTTTCAGGTTATGAAGTTATGTAAACGATATTTAATACAATTATTGTTATTAATGATTCAATAATAGACATATCTACTCGTATTTTGCATAGGCGTTGTAAACTTTCAAAATTCATTGGACCCATTTTCATAAGATTATGTTACTATTAAAAATGTTATTTCATACGCTACATTTTTTGCTTATATTTCTGTTTCTGAACTAAATTAAAAACCACATTAAAAAAGCGAAGTTGCGAGCAAAATTCAGTTATGATTAATCCACTATGATATAGATAATTATGAAGATATTTTTAAATCGGTTACTAAAATCTTTTTATTCAGTTTTCTACACCATATTGAAAATTGCAAATTTTCCTTATCAATATCAATAATAGTGTACATTCGTTTAAAATATTTACAAGCGTTATCAGTACCTTATCTCAAACATATTACTCAACGTAAACCATCGCGTTTTCGCTTTGTTTTGTTTTTCCTTGTTTACTAAGATACCTTGTGATAGGCAGGTGAAATTTACACAATGTATGATATAACCTTTCTTTGTATAACTAAAATACAACGAACTGTACCTAAAATATTAAATTTGTAATATTTTTTCACATAGCTATTAAAAATTTATAAGTAAATTAATGATAAGAAATATTAATTAAACATTTTTTTGAGTAGTTGCAATGCTTCTTCCTAGCATTTTTACCGGACCTAACCAGGGTCTGCTTTATTGTCTGCTTTATTGATTTTTATTAAATTCAATTCTAATGAATTTTAATGAATTAACAATACAAATATTTTTGCCAATATTTCTTACAATGATTTGTTATTTTTATTAAACAAAACAAATAAGTATTGATGCAAAATTAATACGCGTCCTTTTGACATTTATATTATTGGTTCATATTATGTTCACACGTACTATTTGCCCTTGTAGGTTCTCCCATGCGTTTTGAAGGGCACAAAAAACTAAAGCTATTGGTTTTTGTTATCACAATCATCTAACAATGATCGTTACTATTAACAGGAAAACTATTGTAGTTTTGAATGGTCACTGGCTCGCCCTTAAGCTTTTGGAGGTCAGATGGTAATCGCTCTAGTAAAAAGTGAAGCAGTAAAATTTGTGGGAAAAGTATTGATTAGAACAATAAACAAAGCAAGTCTGATTCATGGCGGTGTTGCCAGGGAAATGTTAAATGAAAAATCAAAATCTATGTTTTATTTAAATTAGCTGTTGGATCATATTTGAAACGTCAATTTACATGCCATTTTTTAAATATACCAACAGTTTTAAACAGTAGATTCTAGCCGAGAAGAACAGTTCATTTCAACTGTTACTTTTAAAATCTATTTCTTAAAATTATTTTTTTGTATACTAGCTTTTGCTCGCGACAACGCCCGTGTGCGTATCGTTTATCACTTCCCTTGGGGATGTCTCATTTTTTCGGGATAAAAAGTATCTTATTATTTAATCTAGGCCTATACCGTTATATCTGCCAAATTTTATAGCTATCGGTACAGTGGTTGTAGTGTAAAAGCGGAACAAACAAACACAATTTCTCATTTACACTAATATTTATAAAGAAGAAAGGTTTGATTGTTTGTTTGAAATTAATGGACTCCGAAACTATTTGATTGATTTGAAAAATTATTTTACTGTTGGGAAGCTACATTATCTCCGGTAAACATAGGCTATATTAAATTTTCAAAATAGGTCATACCAGAGCGAAGCCGACGAGGTCTGCTAGTTTATAATCGTCGTCAGCCAATCGCAGTCCACTGCTGGACATAGGCCTCCCCAAGTTCGCGCCAAACATCCCGGTCCTTAACCCTCATCCAGCCCGCTTCGACAACCCTGTTTATGTCGTCCGTTCAGCGGCCGGAGAGCGTCCTACACTACGTTAGCCGTTTAGTTTGTAACTAGCTTACCTGGCAGACCTCGTAATTTAGAAAATATTTGTATGGGAAATAGAAACAGGTTGTTTTAGGGTTTTCCGAAAATTCTTCCAATTTTCTCACATTTTAAATTTTCCCAAGACTTCCACGAAGCCGTTCTCGAGTTTTAGCGAGTCTAACGAAAAGCAATTAGATATACCTATGTGGATATTCATGTATGCTACGTGTGTTTATGTGTAGGTGGTGGTAGTAAAGATGGCGTGGAGCTGGGCGAGGCGAGTCGTCGTCAGGAGCAGCTGACGGCGCAGTCGGAGCGCGACCTGCAGCAGCTGGAGGAGCGCGAGCGAGACGTGCG
>DVXP01004296.1:0-10497 GCA_018235645.1 Junonia grisea
AGTAATGCAAACCTAATAAAACTTACACAGACATTACCAATGCTTCTAATCGTACAAATACACGTAGAAATACTTTTCATTTATTTCTAAATAAGCGTAAAAAATCTATAATTTTGAAACAAACAAACATAGAAGGTTCTTTACGTTTCGGAAATCAATGGGAAGCGTTAGTTGAAATGCAGTTAAATGCATAATTGCATACCTTGAAATTCTTATTTTTTGCTGTAGTTTTTAAGTCAAATAATGAAAGTTTGAAAAACTTATGGTGCGAAAATTATGAAATACATATTTTTCGGGCTACAATGTCCTTGAAACATTACAAAAAAAATTCTGCAATCTAAAATATGTGAAAAATCTGAAATTTTGAGCCTTTTGTGTTGCCGGGAAAATAAGTAATAGACGAAGAATATGTAGTGGTTAATGTATCCTTATAATTATTTCAACAATGTGCTTAAGAAATTATTTAATTATGTATTTAATTTCAAACAATTCTTTCATATTTTATACATCGGGTCAATATGACCCGAAGGCCTCAAGTGTATGTAGTATTTGAGGGACCGAGGAAGGTTAACATTGAGAGTTAAATCTTCTATTTTTAAAGTTTTATATATTTATATGTGTATTTATAGACTATTGAAAGGTTATTTGATCTAAGCCCCATTTTTTGACATATTGAGTCATATACATTTTCATTCAAAATTTTTCTCTATCCAAATGGATAGAGAATAATTTTCTGATTCCAAATATGTCAAAAAAATGGCGTATAGATCAAATAGCCTTGCAACTGTCGATATGTAGTCTAATATTTAATCTATTAGCTTATAACCGTAACAAGTAACCTTGCAGATAGAAGTAGAGGTGAAGCAAGAGATAAAGGAAGAAGTAGACGATGGGTACGGAGGTGCCAACACGACTGTTTCATCGTGTGACTACTCCATGTCACAGTTCAAGGATGAGCCCCTCTCTGAGTTGCCGCCTGAAGAGAGCGCCTCAGAAGGAGAGGGAGAGGAAGATGTGCCACTGGTATGTTTGAGTTATACTTATGTGGTGTTGTCATGCATCAGAAGTGTTGGTGGCTAAAACAAAGTATGAAATAAATAAATCTTGGTCACATTTTATTTTGTCATGAACGTCCCATATGTATTCTTTTCCTAGTCTGGACTTCAAATTCGAAATTCATAAAAAATAGTCCAGCTGTTCAAGAACAGCTGGACAATAACTCAAGAGTTTATGAATGGTGTAAGACAATTCTCATTTTATGCATAGAAGTAAAGTGGCATTTATGATAGAAGTCGGTTTTGTTCTGTAGTCGGAACGGATGGCATCTAAAAAGAGACCTGCAAGTGACAGCGAAGAAGAAACACCACTGCTGCAACGCAAGAAGTCAAAAAAGAAGATCAAGAAAGGTAAGTGGAACTATCATTACAAAAAAAAATGTATAAAAAATTGTCACATAATGGAATATTCTTTATATTTTTAATAAATTTTTCTTCTAGTCTTATTGTCAGTCAATTTTAATATCCTTTTTGGAATTAAATAATAGAGCACATAATAATTGTTAGAAAATAGCATATAAACACAAATATTTCTTGGAAAATAACATTTACACAGCTGCAAAGAATAAAAAATATATATTCATATTGTAAGAGTTGTCATATAGTTTGATAATGGTATTACAGCATACAAGTTAAAAAGAAATTTGTAGATTTAATGTCAACAAATTATTGATAAAGAGTTTTTGTTTAAAAGAAACATACGACGACGATGAAGATGAGGAAGAGGCACCAAGTAAGAAGAAGAAGAAAGCAGAAAAACGGAAACCTGATAAGAATGTGAAGTCAGAGGAGACCGCCAGCCCCACTAAACGGAAGAAAAAAGAAGAAGAGGAACAGGAGGTTTGGAAGTGGTTAGTAGATAACTTCTCAAGCTGTATGAGCCTTATAGTTTCTCATAGGCTTTATAGTCACGCCGATAGACGCGCCGTTACAGCAGGTTAACCGATTCGTTGCCACTGACGTGTCCGGCGCGGCGTTAAAAATCTCTTAAGAAAAGCATATAACGCGTCTGGTTCATCATAACTAAAGCTTTGTCAAATGAATTTTACAAATTCGTAACTGCAAAAAGTAGCTAAGACTAGTACCGCGTATTTCCACAGCGCAGGCTAATAACGCGCGTTTAATGAACAGAACCGTTCGAGCGCACGAATTTGAAATGCAACTATTACCCCCGTACATTTCCAAACGTACGTTCTCCAAAACGGGTCACAATAAAAACCCGCCTTAATTATTTTAAATAAGAACTGTAAAACTTTACTAAAATTACTATGTTAATGATATCAGAAATCTATACAAACATCTAATTCTACAATCAAAAGTTTTGTAGAGCTTTTATTGCAGTAAAAATGTAGTTTAATTCGCAAAAACATCTGCTTATAAGTATCCATGTATTTATTATGTAAAATCAATTTTATAGAATTTTAATAAAAAAATGTTAAATAATTTAAAATTAAGTTTTTTACGCTAGCAACATTATGGTGGGTTCTAAATATAGCACTAGATGGCGCTCCATCTGGCATCATTGAAGTTAACCTGACATGACATAACTTTGAGGTTATGTTTGGCTAAATATAACATGATTGTCTTTATAGGTGTAAATTGCTTAAAATTTAAATCTATTCTAAAAGTAACTTCTGAGAATTTTCAATCAGTAAGAAAGTTGCGACGCATTCGCAAAAAGTAAATAAGTATTAATAAAACAATGACCTATTTTGTTCCACATTTTGATATAAATGTGTAATGAACTAATCAATATTTCTTTCAGGTGGGAAGAATCTAAAAAGGAAGATGGCACAAAATGGCATTTCCTTGAACACAAAGGACCCCTCTTCGCGCCGCCTTACGAACCCCTGCCTGAAAATGTGAAATTCCGTTATGATGGTAAAGTAATGAAACTTTCACAAGATGCTGAAGAAGTCGCTGGATTTTATGCTCGTATGTTGGACCATGATTACACCACAAAAGCCACATTTAACAATAACTTTTTTGGTGATTGGCGGAAAGTGATGACACACGAAGAAGCAAAACTGATAAAAGATCTCTCAAAATGTGATTTTAAAGAAATGCAAGCCTATTTCCAAAGTGTCTCTGAAAAGAATAAAAACCGATCAAAAGAAGAGAAGGCAGCACTTAAAGCGAAAAATGAAGAAATACAAAAGGAATATGGTTTCTGTATAATAGACGGGCACAAAGAAAAAATTGGTAATTTCAGAATAGAACCCCCTGGCTTATTCAGAGGGAGAGGAGAGCATCCTAAAATGGGAATGTTAAAAAGGCGTGTAATGCCTGAAGATGTCCTGATTAACTGTTCAAAAGATAGTAAAATACCTAAACCACCCGCTGGACACAAATGGAAAGAGGTCAGACATGATAATACAGTCACATGGTTAGCGTCTTGGACTGAAAATGTTCAAGGTCAAGCAAAATATGTCATGTTAAATCCTAGTTCAAAATTGAAAGGAGAAAAGGATTGGCAAAAATATGAGACTGCTAGATGCTTACACAAAAGTATTGACAAAATAAGAGATACATATCGGGCAGATTGGAAGGCAAAGGAAATGCGTGTCCGTCAACGTGCTGTGGCTCTTTACTTCATTGATCGCTTGGCGCTGAGAGCTGGTAATGAAA
Source organism: Junonia grisea (assembly GCA_018235645.1). Classification (NCBI taxonomy): domain Eukaryota; kingdom Metazoa; phylum Arthropoda; class Insecta; order Lepidoptera; family Nymphalidae; genus Junonia; species Junonia grisea. The sequence goes on from DVXP01004296.1 coordinate 3,684, forward strand.
AAGATGATGATCAAGCAGACACAGTCGGTTGTTGTTCGCTCCGTGTAGAACACATTGAGTTACATAAAGAGAAAGATGGTAAAGAATATGTTGTAGTTTTTGATTTCCTGGGTAAAGATTCCATTAGATATTACAATGAAGTACCAGTTGAAAAAAGGGTGTTTAAGAATCTCGAAATTTTCATGGATAACAAAAAAGGCAGTGATGATCTATTTGACAGGTTAAACACTCAAACACTGAATGAACATCTCAAAGAATTGATGCCTGGATTGACTGCAAAGGTCTTCCGTACATATAACGCATCAATAACATTACAGAGACAATTAGAAGAGTTAACAGATCCAGATGCTTCAATACCAGAAAAGATATTAGCATATAACAGGGCAAATAGGGCAGTTGCTATACTCTGTAACCATCAACGTGCAGTTCCAAAAGGTAAGACTTAATAGACATATCAATCAACTGTTATTATGACAATAACAAATAATATATTTTATTAATTATCATTGTGTAATTTGTAGGTCATTCAAAATCCATGGAAGCTTTAAAAGAGAAAATCCAAGCAAAACGGGATCAGGTAGATGAAGCGGAGGCAGATTACAGGGATGCGTCTAAAGCTGCTAAACGAGGCTCGGTTAAAGAAAAGTTAGCTTGTGATAAAAAGAAAAAGGCCCTTGAGCGTCTCAAGGAGCAATTGAAGAAGTTAGAACTTCAAGAAACTGACCGTGATGAAAACAAAACTATTGCCCTCGGCACCTCTAAGCTCAACTATCTTGACCCTCGAATTTCAGTCTCATGGTAAGTATTAAGAAGGTTATTCTATTTGAACTACTGTTTTTCCTTTAGTCTATTTGTACTACAAATTATTGTTTTTGTAACTCGACCAAAAATTTTATTCGCCGAAATTTATATAAGAATCTGTTAGGGATTTAGATTATATTTTAAAAATTCCAAGTGCAAAATTTTTACATAGGGAAGTATTTTTGGGTAGGTATGTTTTATATAAATTATGGTTTGAATAAATAATATGGCAAATAATTGCATATATATAAATGCAAAAGCATTGCATTTACATGTATTGACTATACTTTACACCTCATTGAATCTTGTTATTTTAAATGATAATTTTAAATCGATTTTTTTTCTCTGCAGGTGTAAAAAACATGGTGTACCCATTGAGAAGATCTACAATAAAACCCAACGTGATAAATTTCGGTGGGCGATTGATATGGCCGGGCCGGACTATGTTTTCTAATTTTAAATTTAGTTGGTACTATACTTTATGTATTTTATATATATACATTATACATACTATTTCACACCTGCAAACGTTCCACATTATACATCCATTTGTTTATAGTTATCACTATTTATTTTATGAAATTTTGACCAAGATTAAAATTCGTGTTTATTTTATAAATTGATAATTATTAGACAAAAAAAGAAATCTGTTCCTCAAGTTTTAGGATCATAATTAGAAGTCTGATTCTAATTTATTTTAGTTTAAAATTCAAGTTTGCTTATCTTAATGTTTTTATGTTAGTTAAGTTAGTGTTAGTTAAAACTTTAGTAAGTATAAGATTGTACAAATTTTGCAATCGTTTTGCGTAAGTTACGGCACATTTTATTAAACTGAAGTTTAGTCGTAATTTGAAAGAATCCATTCTTTAGATTTTACAATATAAGCTAGATTTACACCGATAGTATGAATCTTATTATTACTTTTATGTTACAAAAATGACAGTGCTGAGTATGTTTAAGGTAAAATAGTCATTTTGGTAAATCAGTATCAATATAATTTGTATATAATAGTGAGGCTGTTCGTGAACCAGTGCCGGCGTGCAGTTCTGTGGAGCAGTTCAGTGTTACTGAATGGAAACTACAAGCATCTGAAATGCTATTGTTTCAGGCTCACACAACTTAGGATAATGTAAATTTATATTGTATTTTTGTGCACAATGTGCAGTAGCAAATGTTGTAAATTAAGATAATGTTATTTTATTTTTATAAACATAGGACAACCGAAAATTATGGCATATACGAAGCCGTCAGTGTTACGAAGGTACAATGTAGGTAAAATTTGTAATATTACAGTGATGTGTGCGTCTTGTAAATAGTAAATTTTTACCATGTCATATTGTGAAATGAGATTATCCCAAATAAAACATTGACACTAGTGTTTTTTGTATTTTTTTTAATGTAGATAATATAAAACTATTCATCACCAACAAAAAAATTAACGTTTTCTAAACCTTCAGGCATATAACAGATGCCAGAATTATCTCGATGCTTTGTATTATATCCTTTTCCATACCCTGAAAAAAAAAACATATCATTACCAAAGTGGACCAGAGTCAATTAAGAATGTATTAAAATATAAGTCTTTATATTCAAATAAACTAAAAAAAATCATTAAACACCGTCAAGCCTGGTGGCTTGGTGAGAACAAAAAAGAAAATTGTAAACAATGTTGTTATTATTATCTACTAAGAAATAAATTTAAAAAAAAAATTGAAGATGCAGTGTATACGCATGCGAAAGCGATTCCACAGCCTCCGTTGCTATGCTGATGAATATCACAAGTTTTAGTGAATATAAATCATCAATAACCCATTCTGAGCTATTGATGATTCAAGGGTCAGGGATCTATGAAAATGTATCTTTATCATCAAAAAAATAATAGAAAACAGTAAATATACAGTACCCAAGTCTTTCATAAGCTTAGTCGGCGCATTCCTTAGCGCTAGCGGCACGGGTGGCAGAGGGCCGGTCGCCGCTGTCAAGGACTTCTGTACCCTCTTCATAGCGCGGTACACCTCTGTACTCTTGTCCGCTCTCGCCAGCCGCACCGCACACTGAGCTAACAACACGTCACATTCTGGCATACCAATGTGCTGGCAGCCTTGTAAACAAGCCACAGCCTCCACCAGCGCGTTTGGATCTGCTAATCCTAAAAATATATATTATTACATAAGCTAGCTAGAACTGAATTTAACCCAGGGCATTGTATACTAAACTGATCTATAGGTTTTCAGGGTGAAGAGTAGTAACTTAAAAATTATAAACAAGTTATATTCTCGAGGATAAAGATTCATAGGGCGCTGCTATGGTCGCATTCTTAAAAAATTCTCATGACTAATAATTCGTTATACAGACAAATAAATCAACTATCTGCAAACTGTAGATGTACAAATACATAATTGTAAATTCTTTACTATCCGCTTGGGAGTGCAAAACTGCTGATAAGAAACTGCAAAACATCCTAGTAGAAAAGTAGTAGTGGCTCTTCAGACTCACCGATATCCTCCGCCGAGGCGCGCACGAGTCGCCGCGCGATGAACAACGGGTCCTCGCCGCCGTGCAACGCGCGCGTCGTCCAGTACAGCGCCGCGTTGTCGTCGCTCGCTCGGATCGACTTGTGGATCGCCGATACGATGTTGTAGTGCTCCTCGCCCTGTCTGTCGTATAGGATGTGCGATCGCTGTGGACCAGATTTACATATTCTGTTAATACCAATTATTAAAGGTTTAAGTAAAAACGGTTACTATAATTTCACAGTAAGTTTTTTTAAAATAACAAATAAATGTGCAAGTGAAACGAATGTAAAGTGATCCATTCGGTGTCTATTACCACCGTCCATCCGTCCACGATCCATGATAATTGCCAAAAAGCGCAATTACCTCTAACGATCGATCTAGCTTATACCTAACTGAATAAACTAGATCGATTTTCACCCCCGAAATCTTACATATCTTGGAGAAATCGTTAAAGCTGTTTGTTAGATCGCCGATATAAGTAAATAAATAAGATTAGACAAGGGTAAAAATTTGCGGCTCTCTAAAAAATTTATTAAACAGAGAGATTCTTTTGAAAGTGGCGCCTTTTTATGGCGTAATCTTATTTTTTTAAAGTAAATACTATTGTATTCTAATATCATCTTAATGATTACAAAATTTTCATAAAAACCTTAATTCCCCTTTTCAAGTCTTCTAAACTTATAAACTTTGTTTTACTAGTCGTGGAGGACAACGGGCCCGCTTTGAGTACGAGTTCCAACGCGCCGAGCGCAATCCGCGCGTCACCATCGCAGATTTGTGCGAGCCAGCGAATCGATTTTCTTTCTATTATACATCTAAAATAAAATATATTTTATATTGTACAAGATAAATTATTGATGGCGTAAATTTTCATTAATCAATTAATTTACCACTAATTTACAAACCGACTTAAAAAAGGTTTCTCAATTTTTTTTCTGTACTTTTAGTGTTGTATGTCTGTTCATATCTTCAATAGTTGTGAACCGATTTCAATGATTATTTTATTGTTTAATAGTGTGTGTATTTCTCTAAGATGTTTCCAAGCACATTTTCCCCAAATTGGTTCAGTAATCATTTAAAAAAATGAATAAGAAGTGTCAGTTGTACTATTCTGCGAAAACATTATTTTTAACTTTATTAAAAAAATATTAAATTTTTAGAGGGTAACTTCTTGAAGTAATTAACTTTTTATTACATTTTTTGCTAATACATAGATTCACTCCCAGAAGGGCATAGGCTATATATTATTTTGATAAGTGATCCTACAAAACTACATATAAAATCTAGTTTTATAATATTAGGAAGTTTGTGTTGAATGTTACAGTCCTTTGTTTTACTTACTTGTCTTCAATATCTTCACCATTAATCTTATCATCAAAATTATCAACTATCACAGCTAAATTGTTCCTTAACACAGCCCGCTCCAATATCTGCCATACATCATCCACTGACAATTTACTGAGCACTATTACTTTGCAACGACTCAGCAGGGCATTGTTTAAACTGAATGAAGGGTTCTCGGTTGTGGCACCAATCAGAATAATTGTGCCATTTTCAACATGCGGCAGAAATGTATCTTGTTGCAATTTATTAAATCTGTAACATACCAATTTTTTTTTATGGGATAGGGCACCTTACGAGCTGACAGATCACCTGATGGTAAGTGAATGATGTCGCCCATGGACATTTGCAACACCAAAGGAGCTACAAAATGCGTTGCTGGGCTTTTAGGGGGTATGGAGTGGGAATGGATGGGGAATTAATGGGGAAGGGGTGGACAATTGGACCCCTTTAATATGTATATATCTTTAAGATACTTTTTTATAAAGATACTAATAAGAATTTAATAAAATTATAATATCTGAATACCAATGTCTCTTATAAGGTTCTAATAAGATTTTAATAAAATAATAATATTTGAATACCTATGTATTTCATCCATAAACAAAACGGTTTGCCTTTTGAATTGTGCCTCATTTTTAGCAATCTTTACTGCTTCTTTGACATCATTGATTCCGGACATAGTAGCAGATAATTTGACAAACCTCAAATTACTTTCTCCCATACACATTTTAGAGATTACGTTTGCTATGGATGTCTACAACAAAGTATTAAAAATTATGATACAATTTATGCAAAAACAGAAATTGTCTATTTCATTTACAATTCAAAGGGGTTGTGCATGCATCCCTCTGATATTGAAGAAAATATTGCATTACTTTGCACCATGAAAATTCAGGTGACAAAACTATTTTCGTAAATGGTCCAAAAAAAATACACTCACGAATACTGTTTAATTTTAAAATCAATGAATATCAATACCTTCCCACATCCAGGTGGTCCCCATAGAATCATGTTAGGTATGATTTTCTTGGCAAGCATAGAGTGCAACATAGACCCCACGCCAAACGACTCTGTTTGCCCAACAATATCATCTAGGCTATTGGGTCTCATTGCCTCTGCTAATGGTATTTGTCTTGCATCATGTGATGTTGAGGATTTGGTTTGCTTATTAGGAGTCACTTGATTTTTTGTTTGTGTTGGTGTTGTTTGTATGTCCTTGAAAAAAATTAAGCTAAATATAATATACAATTTTGCTGAAAAATATATAAGTAGGTCATTGTTGTTTCTATTGATTTTTCTTTAGTTTCCTCTTTATTGATATTATCACATAAAAGACCTTAATATTATTAATAGTTCCTATTTAGTTTACCTTTGATTTTGAAGTACTGCTGACTAAGCCGGATAATATTTTTGGCTTTTTCAGTTGTGTGTTGTCGTCCAAGTGGGACCCATCTCTTTTCGGACTATGTTCTGATAAAGTGTTAAGAAAAATACATTTGTTTACATGTTTCTCTATGTTATGTTTTTCATATAATCTATCACAAACAGGACAAGGAACATGTTTATCATTTTCACTTTTTTTATCCATATTAATAAATATATTTTTAATAAAAACACTGTAGAATTAAGAATGGGATGTATTAGATATTTTCGATTTTACTGCTTTGAATTAAACTTTCAGTTCTTTAATCAGCGGGTTTTAAAAAGTAAAGTTATAAAAAGTATGGAACAGCGGTAACAAAATTAGTGTTGCCAGTCGAGTCTTGTCAGAAGTTACCTAAAATATTAAAAAAGTAGATATCGTTTTTGCAAAAAAAGTAGATAGATATCTAACCTTATGTATTTTTTTTAACTGAAAAGATATTAAAAGGCGATATGATAGAATGTTAGTCGTATTAACCTTCAGAAACATCAACGAGTTTTTTTAGTAATTGCCCGATTTCTTTGAATTTTCAATATTGTTACATATCTACTACATATCTACATATCTATCTACTAAATACCTATAAATTTCAATTTATTGTGTGTTTTCCAATTACAAAGCATAATGCGACTCAGTGCCGCACTATGCTTAAATGTGCTAATGCTTAATTGGAACGCGAATTTATGATGTTATGAGATTATTTTTTTTCTTAAAACTACTTACCTACTTT
>DVXP01004297.1:0-10497 GCA_018235645.1 Junonia grisea
AGCTATAAAATAAAGGAACTATTGTCAAAAAAGAAGTCAGTGCAGATTTTGTATGGAAACACGGCCAGACCCTTTGGAGCACTGAATACTGAATGTATTTTTGATGGAAATAGCATTAAATTTGTAGGAGAAAATGGTAATAAATTGATGATCGATTAAATACCACCCTTTAATTTTGTGATGGTGTTTTAGATTAATAGCAATAATTGTGGTTAAGCTAAATAGCCAATTTGTTCTCATGTGCAGAGTGAGATGTTAAAGAATTGTAATTAATCGTAATTGTAAATTTAAATATAAAACGTGAATATATTCACTATAAAATGGTTTGAAGTTGATGTTGGTGGTAATGATTTCCTTCAATTGATGAACCTGTTGTTACTGAAAATACTTTTCCGGGTCGTTAGTTAAAAAAACTGTAAAGTATTAAAGATAAATACATTATTATTATATCTATGAACCGTGCCCATGGTTAAGAGAAGATCTTCTCCTCTCCACGTTTTTCTAACCACCACATCAATGGTTTTATATTAGAGTACAATAAGTTACAGCGGGAACTAACATATTTTTCCCAAAAAAGAAACATACAAAACACGACTGTTATAGACCTCAAATATTTTATTCTTCCTCTAGTCATGGCCCGTTTGGGTGAAATCATTGGCCAGAAATTAGCCGTCTCTCGTAAGCAAGATTTCAATATTTCCGGTGAGTATTAGCTAGAGACGAATGTGTTGTACTAGAGAATTGCTATTTATATTTATAAGGTGTTTAGAAATCAAAACACTGGCTTTTTAAATGATAGAAATAGAATACGTAGTGGCCTAAATATTTCAAAAGGTAAAGTTACAGTCTTAATTCCTTTGGAAAAGTACATGATGTTGAATAGTAACATATGATTTAATAATTATTTGAATTTAAAGTATTGGTCCGGATCCATAGAAAGGATAGGGGGGGGGGGGCGTAGGCCCTCCAATTGCATCTGAGTTCATCTGATATTCTCAATATTAACAATATGTCTATCTTTGACTAACATTTAGCTTGGGTAAAGCGTCTTAGACACTAAAATCAAAACGACTCAATGCTTTAGTAAGAATAATATGTATGCTTAAGATTTTACTTATATTACTTATAAATTATAATATGTTGTTATTCGGGTCAGCAGTTCAAGTGTCAGGAGTCTCTGCAAACATTTACTTTCATAGTTTTTCAGTAGTACTAGGTCAATAATAATGTAGTTATTAAACCTTGGTTTTGTAAATACCCAAATATTATACTAATAAATAATAATTTATTATCTTTATTTATAATTTTTAATTCACTAATATATTATTTAATCATAACATTTCCTAAAATAAAAGTTACAGTTATTTAAAGATTAGTGTCAATTAGCTAGATTTTTATTCGAAATTGGCTCGAAACGAACTACGTTTGGTAACGCGGGAAACGGGTATTCATTGTATTAGGGAGCAATGTGCCGCGAGGTAATGCATTAGCGATTCTGAATGAGTAGGAGTCATACGTCTATGAAATATTGAGTTCCAATTAGTGTATAAGTCTGCCTTTATGATTTAACTAAAAATAGTTTGTCGTTTGAATTCCTATTCATTTTTAAATGAAAAATTTCGATTTTAACGAGTATTTAATTGATAAAATATAAAAAATTATATTGTTGTCAAGAGCTTATCGTTACTTTTCAAAATTTTGGTGATATTTTGGTGGTACAAACTTTATGTTTTCATTCTAATTTTGTTTCTTTTATTAAATTATATTAAGATTTAACAGTAGGTATTACAATTTCAAGATTAGTAATTATAATAAAGGAACTGAACTTTAATCAAAGTGTTCTCATCTTACTGCTAATTAAGCGATAGAGCAGATGCTAGATAGAGTGCACTTCAAGAGTCCTTGATCGTGAAGGATAAACTTATCCACCTATAAACTTTATGCAGCTTTTTCTCTTGATATTGCAATTTTATATCTTATGAATAAAATCATTAGTTTATACGTTGCGAATTAGTCTTTTTCATTTATTTTTTGATAAAAATATAAAATATGTAGAGCATCTTAAAGCACAAACTTTTTTCTTTATTGTTTTGGTGTTCCCATTAATATATTCTTAAGAATACGATGTGTAATAATTCAAATGAAAAGTGATTCGCGATGAGTAATAACAGTAAGCAGCACTCGTCTCAAAACCTGAACGACACGCGATCCCATTTTTTTTATCCTTCACTTTCATATTTGAAAGTGAAATGAGTGGCGTTTTTAATCGCCAGTGAAGTTGTGTGATTTATCTTACAGTATTGAATAAGCAGTTCCTATATACATAATTATGTATAATTGTATATTTTTATAAATCTTGATAATTTTTCTCGATCGATCTCGGTAATGACTGGACGGATTTGTATAAAATAATGTTTTACTTTTTACGTTTATCTGGTACCGCAATCAAAGCACCACAAAACGCTGAGCGAAGGTCGGTCACCCAGGTCCTATTATTAAAGTCGTTTTTTATCGGTTTACGTGTCTATTAAGAAGTGTAAACACGTGCGATTTTTATAAAATAAATCAGGACTTAATTAGGTTTTTCGTCCTACAATTCATTCTGCCTTGACAACTCTTTGCCGGTGTAAATAAAGATGGTGCCAGTGAATCTGTAGCCATTGCAAAACGGTCTCCAGGCCTTCGAAATAAAGTACAATTTAATTCAGCGTCGTGTGATTTGCTTTAAATTATTCCGTTCTTATCGTTTAATTGAAGTTGTTCGTAAGTGTAAGCGAGAGGGCTTACGGCCTGCGCTCGCGCTTCGAATGGTGAATGTAGGCCGCGTACGACCATCTTTTCTGCTCTCACTCGCTCGTCTTGCAGGCGTAAATCCATGTTTACCATGACACTGTTTCAGTTTGTTCAAATAAGTCAACCTTTAATTTTTATTGTTTTTATATGCTAGTTAAAACCATAAAATTAACAGATTTGCAATTAAGATTTTATCCAAAACTCTGTAGTTATTTCATAGAAATTTTAAACTTGAACTTCATTTTGTTAAACATTTTCTACCGATTTATAAATAAGAATTACGTAAATTAATATTATAGTATTAGAATATTATGAATATTTTTGGTAAAAATATTTATTCACCGACGTATTATAAAAAGTCAGTTCCTCGAAATGTAAAGATTGTAGCAAAAACGCAGTTGTTTTGCCGCGTGCGCCGCGAGCTAAGGCTCTGTTGTGTACCTCGCCTTAGCCCCGACACGGTACATTGACACGGCAGGCGGCAGTCTGCTGGCGGTGTCGCGCGCGGACGTCCGGCTCTATCGCGCTGTTCCCATGTTGCAGACCAAGTCTGAGAGTGAACCGATGGTTACCAAGAAGAAATCGAAAATACCATGTCTGTCGCTGTCGTCCTTCCTTCCTGCTCTAGAGGGTACGAGACATTTAGACTGACCTTTTTTCTGTGGCCTCGCAGCCACCGGTTGCGTTCACTCGTTGCACTCACTTTCTTGTCTTGGTCAGGTGTAATGTAATGCGTTTGTGTAATGCTCGCTGTGATTCGGATTTCATGTGCATGTGGTATAAAGTGATCAAATTTTACGAGTTATGTTATTCACGATGACACTCGGTCAAAGCTTGCTTTGATGTAGAGTCCTACGATTTGTTAACATGATGCGATACGTAATGTTCTCAATGGTCTTTAGGTAAATGGTAATTCGTAAACACAATATTCAAATTAAATTATTACTTTGCACTTTTGCAGTTTGGTATCAATTTCTTTTATTTTTAATATAATAATTGTATATTTTTATTTTAACTAATTTTGTTACTCATCATAGAAATTTAATCATAATCTCTTTTCATTTAAGTTCTCTGAAGTTGAGTTCAATGAAAGTTGTTGTTAATTCAATACCCACGCACAGTAAAAGTTAATAGTTTGTTACTTTCTCTTTAGTGTAGTTATTTTTACACCACATAATACATATAACTATTTGTATTAATTAATTAATTTATTCGAACATTGTTACTTTATTTACGTTAATGGTTTTTATTATATAATTTTATGATGAACACTAAAAAATATACACGTTTTTTTTTTCTTAACGATGATACTAATCGAACTTTTTGATTAACACCAATTACACGTTTATCATATTAAGGTAAATTATACCTAGAAGATAACTCGCTTCAAGAATAGATGCTGACACGCAACAGCAATTACGATATATCCTTATATGTTTAATTCTGTTGTTTATAATCATCTTCTCAATATAGTACTAATCAAAATGAATGGAAAATTATTTTGTTGTTTCTGTGTGTTGTATGTTAATGGAATACAACATAAGCGACGTAGTTTTAGCTTTGGTTGTTCCATTTTTGTTTTACTTGACAGGATGTGATGCAATAAATCTTCCTCAAGAACAGGAAATTAATTTGATATAATATGACGTAACTATTTTATTGTTTCCGTAGGGCATAAATACTATTTCGAATTCCTCCAAAATTGTATATAAAATGTAATAAAAAACGTGATTTTGAGAGAGTTGAGCGAAATTTCTACATATCCATGCACCTTTTGAATATTCTCAGAAGGAAAGGCGTAAGATATTATTTTATAGGCTGGTAAAATTCTGTATATCTTATACACACACAATATTCTGACGGCTAAAGTCATCACGTACAAATAAGTGAAAATTAGGACTTAAAAAAATGTAATTGATTGTACTACAAAGGGGAAATTCCTATTTTTCTTTCTAAAATTATGTAATACTTCATATCATATTCTTGTATGCTCATATTACTCACTTAAAATATTTTCTACGACAAATAAATTATTATTAGTTACCTATATATTTCAAAAAAATACACCGTCGTATCACTGAGACTTAATTAAAGGTTATAAGGTATAAGGCATATAATATAGATTAATAAATAAATATAGATGTACACCACTAATGTTAATTGCATGAATAAATGAGGTTTTATTTTTACTTGTAGCGGTAACAGCGGCAGTCACTATGCCCGGGGGAGGCGGAGCTCCGCCAGGAACTCCTTCGGCTAAGCCTAAGGTAAAAGCCTTTTTAATAAAGCTACATTCTCAATAATTAATATCCTTATAAAAGCTTTAAGCGTTTCTTCGCAATGTTCAAATGTATGTTGTTAAATTTCGATGTTCATAACGTTTTTATAGATTTGACTATAATTATGGCTTGATAAAAAAGTTTACTAATTTATTTGCACATAATAATGTAAAAAAACGTACCTACGTTCACTTATTAATTTAATTTATAAACTAAGTGCTAATGTATCCGCCAAAATGAGTCAGCGGGTTTTATAAAAAATAAAAATAAAATATCGCATCAAACGCATAGAGTAGGTAATAATAAAATTACAAAGCAGTAGTCAGTTAAATATCTATATGTATAGTAAAATTAATTAAGGTGTGCGCGGCAAAATCTAATAAAATACACTTTTCACAAAAGTTACCGAAAATTAATTATGTTACAATTATTATATGTTGTCCCTCGTATTGTTGACTTTGTTTAATTACTTTTACAATACGCATCTCATTATATTTTTTATGTACTTAATTTCAAATCCTGATCTTCGAAATCTGTTATGGGTAGCTTAATTTTTCTTTCGTCACTGTTTATGTTATTTTACACTTTGTACCTGTCCTAATTAAATCAACATCTGTTTTAGGAAAAACAAAGAACCAAAGTCGTGGTAGCTTTATATCCTTTTAAAGCCATCGAAAGCGGCGACCTTTCATTGGAGAAGGTAACGAACTTTATACTTACAAAAATATTGTTCTTTGAACAACAAGGCTTTGATTTGAAAATAAAATTTTACTTTTTTTATAATTTCAGGGCGCAGAATATGAAGTTATCGACGATTCACAGGAACATTGGTGGAAAGTTAAAGATGAAAATGGGTTAGTCCAAAGTTTATTTAATTTATTTTCAAGTTAAAGCAAATTTTACGAACATTAAAATATTTTTTGTTCTTTTCAGATCTGTTGGATACATTCCAAGTAATTATGTTAAAGAGAAGGAGACGATAGGATTACAAAAATACGAGTAAGTTTCCTTTTGTTACTGTTATTATGAGTAAGTATGTGCGTATGAAAGAAACTAAAAAAAATTTAAACTCAGAAATATACAAATTAGACGGTAGCAAAGCCGCAAGTGACGTCGTAGTAGTCGCATACTTTAAAAGAAAGAAGATTGGACTTCTTAAGGACACATTTTTTATTACTTTTATTACATTGACACACATATTAAAAGGTATTCGCAAAGTTATTACTTACAAATTATTCGACAACATAGAGACACTCGAAACTTATGCCAAAGTGTACAAAAAATGGTATTGTGGTTTTGTAAGGCCACCGTTCGGTTGAATTAAGGGACCTTGATCCGCTGTTATTTTATACCGGTATATGTAAAAATAGAAGTAAAATATAATGTTTGTATAAATACTTACTTTCGTTTTTTTTGTTAGTGTAACATTAAACATATAAGATTTATTATAAGTGACGTTTATCGTTAAAGGTTCCACTGAAGGTCAAACCGTTTGATTTTTTGTTCAATTTCATAATTTATATGTGTCAAAAACAAACTGTTAATAGGTACTTGTTTTTTTATTAATGGATTAGCCAAGTGGTTATACATATAGATAGAAAGAAACCAGCAGAACTAGACATTCAGCACCGGCAACGCAAATCACCTGTCATTAAATAAATTATTTAATAAAGTATATTTTAACAAATATCGAGTGATAGATAGTGAATATATTTTTTGTTAATAACATATTGCTATTATAATAACAGTATTTTAAAATTCATATTTGTTCTGTAAACGGGTTTTATCGCGATAGTCTAAACGTAATAAACCTTTATTGAAAAAAAAGGATTTTAAAACCTGTAAACTGTGTAATGGTAACCGAATGACCGACTTGCAGATGGTACGTGGGCGAGATGTCCCGACAGCGCGCCGAGTCATTACTCAAGCAAGAGGACAAAGAGGGCTGCTTCGTCGTTCGGAACTCCTCCACTAAGGGAATGTACACGCTCTCTCTATACACCAAAGTGTGAGTTCTCTTTGTAACGGCGATTCGAATTTTAAATCAACATTGAGTTAAGAGATAAATGTGGGACACTTTTTTGAGTTATTTGTCATCGGTATTGTTACGTTTTTTGTTTTGTTTTGAGACGAATCTTTTATTGACGATTGACGATTGAAGTGAATTCAATCTTTTAAGTTTTCAGTGATAGAAATTTAACTTTTGTATAACATTAGTTTTTGGTCAGCAGAGGAGTGAATAGGCATTTTCTAGTACCATCCTAAGCGTCATCATTACTTATCATCAGGTTTGATAGACGCAAAGTCGCAAAAAATAAAATTTGCACAAATTGTATTTTGTCTTGTGGTTTTAAATTGATATAAAAAAATATTTCTGTTTTATCGTGTTATGTTTTTTTTTTTCAGAAACCACCCACAGACTAAGCACTACCACATAAAACAGAATGCTCGCGGAGAATTCTACCTATCAGACAAGCACTGCTGCTCGAGTATTCCGGAGCTGATCAACTACCACAAACACAACAGTGGGGGACTCTGTTCAAGGTTAAAGGCGACGCCTTGCGACAGGCCTGCGCCGCCTACCGCTGGACTCTCACATGGTATGTTACTTTGTTATTTAACTATTAAAACAGAACGGTCGCGGAGAGTTCTATCTATCAGACAAGCACTGCTGCTCGAGTATATAACTCAGTGGGACCAGTTTTTCATATTATATCATGATAACCTCTAACATGTAAACGTATTTTAATATATATTTTTTAAATTTAGCTATAAAGGCATATTGAACGTTTTGTTTCAAAATGTGACGTGGTATCCTGTTATAAAACTTATATACCTCCAAACAAAACAATTACTGACTCGACTTAAACAAGTAACTGGTATATCGAGTTTGTTCCTGTTTCACCTATTGATTTGATGAACATCATAATGATCGATGTCTAAGTGTATACACAATATATAATAGATCGTGGTTCGTTCCAGACAAGTGGGAGATCGACCCGGGCGAGCTGGTGCTGCTGGAGGAGCTGGGCGCGGGGCAGTTCGGCGTGGTGCGGCGCGGGCGCTGGCGCGGCCGCACCGACACCGCCGTCAAGATGATGAAGGAGGGCACCATGTCCGAGGACGACTTCATCGACGAGGCGAAAGTCATGACGTTAGTCCACGCATTGTCTTATCTGAAGTTGCGACATACACGCGATATGATAAATAAAAAAAAACATGATGTCAGTATGGCACTTCACACACCGTCTCGTTAATTATGCCCTAACGCTTAAGTGTTAGATGTCCAGCCAGTTTGAGGGCATTATCTTCGAGGACAATTTTGTCAATGTGGAAAAAAAAGTCTTGTAAATAATAATGAGTAATCTATACTATTACTAAAAAACTACATGACCAATTAACTATTTTATAACCTTTGTTTATTCCATGTGAAGCCGGGTTGGTTTGTTATATTTTAATTCTCGTCACTCTGATTCCAGCAAGCTGCAGCACCAGAACCTCGTGCAGCTGTACGGCGTGTGCTCGAAGCACCGGCCGATCTACATCGTGACGGAGTACATGCGGCACGGCTCGCTGTTCAACTACCTGCGCCGCACCGCGCCCGACCAGCTCGGCCCCGCCGTGCTGCTCGACATGTGCATACAGGTGCGAGTGTACACATACACTACGACGCGCTTATACGCATACCGATCTCCACGGTGACAGGCGCACCTCATCGTGAGAGCGCTTCGAAGGCACTGGCACGGTAGGACGCACTTACGTCGCTTCGACGAAGTGCGCGAGTCTTGTCGTAGACTCTAGTGTCCCTCTCTGCCAAGATGTCCAACGGCAAAAAGCATGCCAGAAAGGTCGCCGCCTCAAAGGATATCGTGCGATATCCCTGCACCGTACGTATGACTCCACTGCAGATTCAGGTTCTTAGTCTTGCAGCGACGGGCGCCCGTCAAACGGTGTGAACAAACGGGCGCACCGTAGAGGACCATTGATTGCTCGACATCAGCATAGAGGTGGCGAACCTCCTCCCTCGGTTCCCCGAGATTAGGCAGCAGTCTGTGCATCGCACCCACTACCTTCTCGATCCGGGGGCCGGAAGCTTTAAGTGCTTTTCAAAGACCATCCATCCAGGACAAGGTCTAGGTATTTCATATACCTGGCCGTCTGAACGTTCATATACCTGAGTCACCTACGCGAATGATCTGCGAACGGGACGGTTCCCGGCCCACGGGCCACTTGTGGAATCATAGCGCCACCGTTGCGGCGCTATCCAAAGGCCCAATTCGCAGATTTTCGTGACGATGATTTTGACTCCGAGCTCGGCAAGCCACTTGGTCATATTGAAGCTCAACCCGCATAGCAGACTACGCTGGCACCAGCGGGGAGTTCGACACGTCGAATCGCGTCACGAGGTTCCACAGGAACGATCCTAGGACTGATCCCTGCGGAACCTCGCAGTACACTTCCCTCCGGGTCCTCGCACCGTCCTGGCCCATATACACAATGTACCTGTTGCGCAATTAGCTCCCACCGATCGCCTGCAGGTAGGGAGGCACACTATGATGCACCAGGGACTCCCTGAGTCGCAGACATTTACTGTTACCATAATGTTGGTGCGACCGTGCCGCCTTTTTTGCTTGACTTGGCAGGGGCACTTGTTTTCATTTCTTCATAGTCATTCTGTATTCTTTTGGCATTCTTAAAATATGTTACTTAATTTAGCTCAATATTTATTATGCTTTATTCCAGGTTTGCAAAGGCATGGCGTATTTAGAAAGACACAATTATATTCATCGAGATTTAGCAGCGAGAAATTGTTTAGTTGGAGATGAAAATGTTGTCAAGGTAACTTATTGATTTTTTTTATATGCTATACGATATATAATACATATAATGGTATAATCTAGAAATATTGTATTAATAATATTTTATTTTAGGTTGCAGATTTCGGTTTAGCGCGATATGTTTTGGACGATCAGTACACGAGTTCTGGCGGTACGAAATTTCCTATAAAATGGGCACCGCCTGAAGTTCTCAATTACACGAGATTTTCCTCTAAATCAGACGTTTGGGCTTTTGGTAAGTTTTTTAGTATGTATTTATTCATTTTAATTTTTAGTTGCCTTGTTTCTAAGTGTTGTTTGTCTCTTCTAATGAAGTTTTGTAGATACAGAAAAGTACCTAGTTAAAGATCTGAAAAAAAAAGTTTATTTAAAATCGGGCAAAAAATAGAGAGAGATTATTTTTAATAATAAACGAAAACCTCTTGATTATTATTTACTCAAAATAAATTGTAAATAACTTGTATTTTTGCAGGTGTCCTAATGTGGGAAGTATTCACTTGCGGTAAAGTACCGTACGGTCGAATGAAAAACTCCGAAGTAGTGGAAATGGTTCAAAGAGGACAGGTGCTGGAGAAACCGAAAGGATG
>DVXP01004298.1:0-10496 GCA_018235645.1 Junonia grisea
TCAAGTTGAGGTCCTGTTTTCAATATTTGATGGATTTGTGTATCATATTACTTTATGCTAACGGCAAAAAAACGATGGTAGCGTTTACAGTTTTCTAGATATCAAGGTATTCCACATTACCTTAAGTATCCCAAATATGCTGACTTTCCTCTAATATGACGTTTTTACTTTTTGTTATGTTATGACGTTGTTTTATAAAAAAATCAGATTCAATTGTTATTTTTCTTGGAATATATAAGTATTAGGGATTATTAGTTTTCTGCAAAAGTTTAAAAATGGTATTTTATTATGAATAATATAAATGTCGAAACTGCTATTGAACATATAAAACTTTTAGTAGATAAGAATAGATGTGTTGTTTGGTGAGATAAAATTTTTGTTTTCTCCGATATTGTTTTGTTGTTTTGTTAGAAAGTTATCGCTAATATTTCTTCCGTAGTGATCTTCTGATTGGACCCATTGTAAGATATCCGTGTGGACACTTTGCCTGTAAAACCTGCGTCAAAACGGCCGAAGATTGTTTACTCTGCCTTTCACCACCGATCGTTTCAACAAATTTTTCTGATGCACCTTCCAGTCAACGCATCGAACATGTTTCTCTTCTTTTAACTGCATTTCAAGATTTATTTAATTTAGATGGTATGTAATTTGGTCTCATTAATTAATCAAAAATGAAAATACGTTATGCTAATAAAAACATTCTAAATAATCAAAATGTATGTGTTGCAGTTTACAAACGACAAAGACTTTCTGAGCAGTTGAAGTTGGAAAAACAATTATTTCCAAAATGCATCCAAGCACCTTCAAAATACTGTAACAAGAGGAAAAGTATAAAGGGGTTGCAAGATAAAGAGAATTTGCGAGTGTCGTTCATAGCTGGTGAAAATATCTCCGATGTTTCAAAAATGGAAAATACCATAAGTTATGTTCAACAATGGTTAAAAAATAATGAGTCATCCTCAAAAAAGTCTAATATTAATCTACCTCGTAAACCATTCACTGATTTAAATGTGAATGATCAAAGTTTTACTGAAAATTTTTGTAAAGTTAATAATAGCAGAGTTTCCTCTAGAAAACGATCCCATCTTAAAATTTTTGATACAAGTAGCAAGAGGCTATCAAAAAGGAGCAAAAAAGAATCTCTCGTAAAATTAATATCTCCAAAAACCAATAAAAAGAGAAACCTTCAAAAAAGTAAATGTGAAAATGATGAAAGTGGAATTTTTATTGATGAGGATACAATAGTTATAGACAGTAGTCAAGAGAATTGTGTGGATAAAGATAAATTGGCAATGATTGCCATAAAAGAGGCTGAAAAATTAAATTGTTCTGTTTTCGAAAATGGTGATGATACAGGACAAAAAAGTACATTTCAAAACTTCAGTAATTCCATTGATTTTGAGATAGTTAAAAATAGTTTACATAAAATTCCATTTTACAAAAAAAGTCTATTGTATAAGTTTTGTAATGATTGTACTAATGAAAAAAATATATCAGAAAATATTGACTGCTCAAAGAATTTAAAAGTTGTAATTGATGGTAACCAATTAATAACAACAATAACATTTTCACAATGTTCAGTAAAAAATGTTGAAATTGTGAATAAAAAGTCTGTTCAAATACAGACTGATACATGTATTATTGGAACAAATGAAATTGATTCGTCTGAAAACAGTGTTGTAGCTCAAAAACATGATGAAAAAAAGTTATCTTTGCTACATCATGATGATATAATAAGTGCTGATTTATTCAATGATGATGTTGAAACTTTGAAACATAAAGACAGTAAAGATAATTTAAAACATGTACAAGAAATAAATGTTGAACTATTAAAGAGGGATAAATGTTTGATAATAGAGGCATCAGATACTGACAGTGACATCAGCGAAAAAGAAAGCACTCTTGAAGTCACTGCAGAGGTTCACAGAGCAGAAACATATGAGTAAGCATTTTGTTAATGTACATTTTAAATTTTAGTCTTTTTGATATTATTGATGAATTTGAGGAAGAACTTAAAAAGATTCTATAAAATTGTTCCATTAACAGTTCCATTGATGATTACTTTAAAGTTTCAATGACATTGGTATATTGACTAGAAACAACAATTGTTTAATAACAATGTTATTTTTATCATCACTAGACAAAAGTCATTGTTTATTGCTGTCCTTGTGTGTATGTACTTACACAATAAAAAAAAGAAAATCTGAAAATAACAAAAATTATATTTAGTCAATATATCTTTATTTTATATCATACCATAATATTAATTTGTTTTTAGTGATTTTCGTGTTTTGTCTGCACTGGAGCCTAATGAATGTCAAACCAGATTGAAACGAAGCAGAGTACGAGGCCATACACCACTTAGTACAGATTCTTCTGACAAAGAAAATTATGATCCCAACAGAATGAAAAGGCAAAAATTTGGTAAAAAATGTTGCAACAAAAAATAAAACTGACTACAAGTTATGTTAAGAAAATGTTAGGTGTTTTAATCTGTTGGAAATAAATGTTTAATTTATTTTTTACATTTGTATTAAAATCATTTAATAATTTTCTTAGCTTTTTATTCTCTTCCAAGTTATTACTTATCTGTACTCCTATATCTACTATTAATTTAAGAATGAGAATTTGTATGTAAGTATGTAAAGACTAACAGTTGAGTTTCTTGCCGGCTCTTCTCGACATGGTATATAAAAAAATATATATGTGACATGTAAATTGAAGATTCGTAAGTGCTTTTATGTCTAACATGAATAAACTATACTTTGATACTATACTTTATTACTATAGTTTGAGTTTGTAACAAATAAATTTTTCACCATTAGAATGCTTAATGGAGCCTAATAAACATAAGGTTTATTTTTAAGGTACATAATTATATCTACCTGTTTAGGGAAGGTACCGATAAGAGTTTTTGACCCTGATTTTACATCTATCTAAAATAATATCTAAAAATGTACTGATTTACATTATAGTAAATATTGATATTATCTAACATCCTTTATCGACTGATTCCAAAAAGTCGAAGAAAGCCTCGTTAGCTGATGTGTTTAAGTGGGCAGTAGGTGTTTCCGTTTAACTCCTTTGTAATACCAGCTGACGGTTTTTTCACCTAGATGCAACCACCTAGCCTATCTTTATCTATTTATTTATAAAGCTTTCATCAGTTAAATTTTCATTACAGAGGAAATCATTAAAAATTTTATTACTTTTTTCACGTTTGAAGTACGCACAAAAGCTGACGTACAAAACACGGGGTAAGCTACAATTTGACAAATTTTTGGCTAAGAGGAAATGAGTAGGTAGGTAGGTAAATATGCTTGGTTATAGAATCTCTCACTGGCTCACTGGGTTTCTTACTTTTATCTAAGGCTTCCAAGGAAATCAACGTTAATAGGCACCTTCTGAGAATAAATAGCAACATGTTTTTTCGCAATCCTATGTGTTTACTTTTTTTTAACTATTTTAAAATCTAGATACCTAGGTACATAAGACGTGTTAATTTTGAGAATTATTGCAGATAATATTATTAACCGACTTCAAAACGAGGAGGTTATCAATTCTGTCGGTATTTTTTTATTTTTTATGTATGTATGTCGCAGTCATCTTGTTGAATCCGCTATCCAATTGAATCACTAGGCCGAACGTTCGGCACTCAATTAGTTTTGTAGTCGTTTTTGACCTGCCGTAACGAAGCGCAGCCATAGTGCGAGCCGGAGCGGCCGAGACTGGTCGCCGCAAGCGACCAGCTTGCCGAAGTTGCGGAGGTGAGCATGGATGCCTGTGATTTGTTACGCTAAGGCGGTGAAGCTGCTCATCCCGCAGCGCCGTAAGACCGACCGATTTTGACGATTCTTTTTTTGTTTGAAAAGCCCTTCATATGGTTCCATTGTAAGGAAATCAGGATCCGATGATGGGATCCTGAAGAAATCGAACCGGAACTCCTCAAAAATGGCGTGACGAAATCGCATGAATAACGTTATTTTTAAAGTAGCTCGGTCATTTGCTCACGAAAAGTAGCATTATTGATGAAGTGGAACTGATGATGAAGACCAAAAATGGTCACCAGATTTTTTTTGTTTTAATTCGATTACTTTTATGTTTTCTAATTAATCGTCAATTGTAACTTGAAAGTTTGAATTTTTGAAATACTTAATAACTCTTTCACAAAAATAAACCTTCAAAGGTAAGCTGAAAAGCTAAAAATAATCTTTTTATTCTATTACATTTTGAAGTAGGCCGATAAAATATCGATATACCGAAATATCGATATTTTTTAGTAATTTATTTAATGATTATAAACTTAATCTCATATATTTCATTTCCTCCTGTATCGTAGATGTAGTTTATTTATTTACTTATTACAGGCACCGATTTAACATATTATTTTGCTTGCTTGCACCGACTTCAAAATATTGTAGGTAGAGAAAAAAGATAATTTTTTATTTTTTGTGTCATTTATTATTATTATGGTCGATTTTTCCGCGGTTCGATCTCAATTTTAAAAAATGTTAATAATTGAAAAACTTAACTTGTATTTACAGTTTACACTATTCGTAGCAGTCAAATTCCGGTCTTTCTTTCCAATCGCAATTGGTTTCGAAAATAATATTATGTTAGATTGTGCAATGTGAACAAGATTAGACTCAGACTGGGATCATACTAAACACGAAACGTAGTCGTCAATATGGACCTATGTCTTAAAATATGTACAATTGTACATAAGGTAGATGTGTACAATTGATCATACTATGTAGTACCTATATCTGTTACAAATAAATAAAATACTGAATTCAATTAAGTATAAGGAATTAATTACAATATCTAAATCATATAGGTAATCAGTATGATAGTTCTTGTTCAGGGCAAATTAATGCAATAAAAGATGCTTTTTAGTTTGAGGTATTCGTATATTCAAGTCTGTGAGTTGAGCGATCACCACCAGCCGGAGGAGCCACCACCGCCGCTCTTCCAGCCGCCACCGCCGCCGCTGGACCAGCCGCCGCTTCCGCCGCCGCTAGACCAACCGCTGCTACCACCACCGCTCTTCCAGCCGCCGCCGCTGCCGCCGCTTGACCAGCCGCTGCTGCCACCGCCGCCGAGTTTCCAGCCACCGCCGCTACCACCTCCGAAACCACCGCCGTGACCTCCGCCGAAACCGCCGCCTGTGTAAAGACAATTGAGTATTTTAGTATTTTGTTACATGCTAGGAAATTTATATTTAAATCATAGATAAATATCATATTGAATAACATGTAGGTACAATGGTAACAGTAATACGATGATAACAGTTTGTCTATTATGAGGGTGAGATCGAATACAGCAGTAGGTATTAGGGAGGTACAATCTTTATAAGCTCTTTAATATTTAAGTTAACGCTAATGTTAACTTTTTTGTGTTATAGCTCAATGGATTGCCACAATATCTCGATCTCGATAGAAAATCGATTCCCAAATTGGATCCTATTTATATAAAATGAAATTAATATTTCTAAATAATACAATTTTTTTAGCAAATAACATTGTCATTTAAGTCTGAAGAAAAAAATACGAAATAATAATCTCGTGTAAACTGTTATGACGTTAATTGCCACAAAATTACGACCATAACGTTCATCATTGTGTTCAATGCAGTCAAGTGATGATTGCGAAATTATTAATTTCGTTGAGGCATCTAGTGAATGGATGACCCTCTCGTTTGGTCTTTTGACCTCTTGTAACGTAAGGTACCTAATACACGAAAGAACATTTTTTTAGTTTAGATAGCTATTTAAATTAGTTAATAGTATTTCAACATTTAGAACATTGTGTTAATAATTTGAAATAATTTTAGTTTTTAGAGTTTCGTAGTTTCTTTCTCCTCTCTACCAAATTTCTCATATCATTGGGAATAATTGGTTATAATAAAGCTCGTGGGAAAATATTTAGAATAATAGAGTAGTAACGATTTGGATTGAACTATCATGAATCCATATCGCACAGAGAATTATGTAACGAGATGATTATCCTTTCTAAAATGTTAGAGCGTTTGATGGACATACCGTAACCGCCGCCGCCACCGCCGCCGGTCGTAATGATTTTGATAATCTTCACTTCTGTGAATATAAAGAAATATTTAAGTACACAAAAATATAGATACTCGTAGTATTAGAAGTAAAAGTTTTAAACGAAAGTGTCTAAATTTTGGTCTTACAAAATGAAGCAGTTTTCTATTTTAATTTTTAATGTTCTAGTTAAAACTATTTTAAAAAAGAACACTTACGTCCACCGCCGCCGCTACCTCCATGGCCTCCTCCGAAGCCACCACCGCCGTAGCCGCCGCCGCCGCCGCCGCTAGACCAGCCACCACCGCCTCCTCCACTGGACCAGCCGCCGCCACCTCCGCCGCTGGACCAGCCACCGCCGCCTCCTCCACGAGACCAACCACTACCGCCGCCGCCTCCGATGAAGCCGGCGTTTGCGGCCACAGCCAGGGCCAGTAGACAAACGAATACCTATTGGGACAATAAAGATAATTTAGTTATTGTAATTCTTCTGGCATTTTTCGAATTATTCACGCTGCCGAACCATTAAAAGACTCGATTTTCATTTTCACATTATATGCAACTGGCGAAAGTTAGACTAAAATTACAAAAATTAAAGTCGTCAGTAAATTTCTTCTTTTTTGTTTTCATTTTTTTAAATATTATTTATGTATGTCTTTAGTTAATTTTTTTATTAAAAATAGATAGGCACAGGATTTTAATAATAACGCGCATTATTGCAGACTACATCTTTAAACAATCTTTAAACGCACGTTATTCAAACGGATGAATATGAAGGGGTGATAGTATACTAGGTTTACCTTCATGTTGATGCTATGCGATATCTGTTTGTTGAGGGGTCGAGTTTGTATTATATATGCTTTGCTGGCGCCCCACTCGGGGCAGGGAGGGCCGTGAGACGAGCTCGAGAGAACGGAAGCTCTTCCGCGGCCAACGTGACGCAACCCATTGTCCCTGCGGTTCTGAACTCATATTAGACCATCGCCGTAATTATGGAAGTGAGATAACGATTAAGAACAGATATTGTATAAAATGCAGTTATTGTGCGTCTGATGTGACGCACTTTCAGAGTTCATCTATTGTTATGTTAATAGAATCACGATTTAAAATTAAAAGGAATGATAAGTTACTATTAGTTATTAAAACTTAAAAAATTAAAGGAAGGATATTTTAACAGTTTTGAACAATTAACTAATTATTATTATTATTTCTAGCATTCTAACGTAGGTACTTCTAACGTTAATAATAAGGCATGTTGGAAAAGTAAAATTGAGTTGTGTCTTACCATTATTTAGATTTCCCATACCTACATTGTTTTCTAGATTTGACCTTTACACTATCTAATGATGCAATCTTAGATTTTTTTTTATTAAAAGGGTTTCTTTTGAATAAAAATGTAAATCTGAAAAATCTAAAGACGCGGCGCAGTTTAAGTTTAAACTAGCTGCTACTGAGAACGACGACGTCTGCACCTGACAATTTTATGTTTCATTTTCTTTTTGAAATCAGAAAATTTTCAAAACTGATGTAAATGTTCGTATGTATATAGTAAAGGGGTATTATATTGATACCATAAGCCAAAGTACCCTTGTACCTTCAAGAATAGCTTCTGAATACATTCTTAATACAAAATATCCTTCGCAGGATTTTTGTTAAAGTTTATTTAAGCAGTAGCCTAGAATGGGTGACACCCAGGGGGACTCGGAAACTTGTACCCCTTCCCTGTTCGGATGACCTTTTTTTAATAATGCTGGTAGAAGTTTCATTTCTCATCACAACTTTTTGTTTAGTTTTTGTCAGGCACTTTGCTGACGACTTTTTTATTTTTTGTAGGTATTTGTCCACTCAAAGTTTCACATTTAGTCCTCATCTGATTTCGTTACATTTTCCGGATAACGTTTTTTAGGGATCAAGACGAAATTACACCCTTGCATATAAAGTACATGGAAAGTAAGGATGTTGTACATAGGTATATGTGTTATGTAGATAATACTTATTACAATACTTAGATATATGTTATATCATTTCTCATTATTTGTGAGCTTCAACTAAAGCACTGTGAGTATTTTACGTAATATGGCATTATATTATGTATGCACATGATTGTTTGTTTTATCAGATATGGAGTAATCATACAAATGCTATAAGTTTTTTTATCGCGCATGATATTCAATAATTTTTATTTTTAACCCCCGACCAAAAAAGAGGGGTGTTATAAGTTTGACCGCTATGTTTGTCTGTGTGTCTGTGTGTCTGTCTGTGGCACCGTAGCACCTAAACGGATGAACCGATTTGGATCCGGTTTTTTTTTTATTTAAAAAAGGGTTTTCTAGCGGTGGTTCTTAGACATGTTATATCAAAATCGGTCCAGCCGTTTCGTTGATCTTGCAATAAGTGAATGTAGTTTTTTCGAGTGGATTTTTGCTACTCAATTTTGAGACAGATATCTTCAACAGATTGAGCTGAAATTTAGCATACATATTTAGTTTGGATAACAATATACGACAAAATGCGTGACGTAATTCTAAATTCAATATTGCGAACCATCCAACCTAGCAGAACAATCATTTTTATTGCATTTCTACAATATGGGTATCAATTGAAAGGGCTTATCGAGAGTAACTCGAAAAGTAATATGACGTCATTCTAAATCTAAGATGGCGGACTATCCCAGATGGCGGAATAGTTTTTTTGATGCATTTCTACAATATGGGTATCAAATAAAAAGGCTTATTGAGAGTAACTCTAAAAATTATGTATATGCATGTGTGTGTGCGTGTGTGTGTCTGTGTGTGTGTGTGTGCGTGTGTGTGTGTACGTGTGTGTGCGTCTGTGTGTGTGTCTGTGTGTCTACGTGTGTATTATTACATATAATTTATTAGAAAAACCTACCAAGAGTTTAAGGACCTCATGTCGTATTAAATACGATGTCGGGGGCTTAATGAATTTTCTAAATTTACACTTGTATACATTATTTATTTTTGAAGCTAACGTGGGTGAATCCATTAGTATCAGATGTTATAAAAATATGTTGCTGATACTGACAGACAGGTTAAACTCAGCTTAAAATAAAAAGTACAAAGCTATACTTAGAAAAAGATAAACATATTTTCATTTAGTTAATTTAAAATATATATTTACATTTAAAATGCTTATACACGCCGAGCAGTAATGTATAATATTAGAAATAAAATACTAATAAGATGTTATTTAAATGAAAAAGTTAGTTTTGTGTTTAAGATTTTGACGAATAGGCGATGATAATTTTATACATTAAAGTTTTTCCTTAATATTGTGACTACGAGATTATCGGAATCTTCACAACTAGAGACCCAAATTTGGCATGAGGATTCCTACCGCAGTGTACCCTTTCACTGATTGATTTATGTAGTATGCATAGATTAAATAAAAAAAGTCGGTCTAGAAAATATATTTTTATATTATTTGTAACAAAGCTTTAAAGCGCTAAGTGACTAAGTAGACCATTAGTTCAAGGTGTGGAATCGAACTCGGAACTTTACTTCTTGGAGTACAATAGAAACTTAACTAAAAACTATTTTAATATAAGATTTAATCAGTTTCGACATGTGACGGCAGCCGCCTTACTATATAATTGAACTCTATAAAAAAATCAAGAAAAATTAAAAGTTATAAAAATAAATATTAAAACATGAAAATCTTATATAAAACATAGTAAGAGGTTAAACATAGACAAAAAGACATTAAAAAGTGACCTATAATAAATTTAAGATATGTTGTTGAAGTTACTTTTTTTGAAAAAGAGTTCATGTATAGTTATCGTGAGTTCATGTTATGAACAGTCACTTTTTGTATGGGGGAGTTCGTGTATAGTGGAGTTGGTTCGTGTTATGAGGTATCTTTGTATGGGGAATAGTTCATGTATTATATATATATGACACGGTCGTCCGGGCCGAACGACATATTCGTCGCTGTACATATATAGGGGTAGTGGTCTGGAGCGACCTGGCGGGTGAAAGGCGAAAATTGTGATGATGATATATTATTGCAAAAATGATGTTTTTGGGTGTTTTTGACCACTGCCAGCCTATTATAATTAAAATTTATGATTTTTGGAAAATTTATAAATTTTTTATGAAAAATATAAAAATGGCGGAAAAATGCATAAATGATAAAATAATATAAAAATAGATTAAAAATGATGATTTTGAATAGATAAAAGTAAAAATAATTAAAAATGACGATTTTGTGGGAATCGTCATATGATGGAATATATGGATGAAATGTATATGGGCGATACATATATGGTGCGATTACAAGATGGTTTTGTAAGGTCTTATATGATTGAATTAATGAAATATTTATGATAAAATATGCATGGTACGATTACATGAGGATTTGAAAGATCCTATATGAAAGAGATAATGAATGTATATATGGGCGATACAATGTATGGTACGATAATGAAATGATC
>DVXP01004299.1:0-10496 GCA_018235645.1 Junonia grisea
AGACCACTGTGGAACGCTCTCTATACGCAACTACTCTAGATGGATACGTAATATTACCTGGTAACATTAACATTGACCGCGTGCTCCCACCCGTCATTATAGTGCGCAGGTGCGTACTGTAACGCGTAGTGCGGTGCGCGCGCGCGGGCCGCTCTCCAGGAGACCACTGCGGAACGCGCGCGGACGCTTTCGACGCGTAGTTCGGAGGGGGGTTGGGGAGGCTCTAGAAACATATAGTTCAAATTTAGATTATTTAGCAAAGTTGGATCAGTAATGAAAATATTTCCTCACCCTTTGATAGTGAGTCTAGTAAGGTCAAGAAAATTTAAAAAATATTTTAAAATGTAAAAGATAGTATAAATGTAAAAAAAAAGTGAATATTTCTGGCCACGAGCATGAAATTCGACATATTTTTATTACTAGTATAGTATAAAGAAGACATACTTGATATAGATATTGGAATTCTAAGCACTAACTTATAATGAGTGATTAATTAACAATTGTGCTAAAATATTTATCTGGCATGGGAATTGGGTAATATTCACCTAAAATAGTAAGAAATATATTGAAACTCGCAGCTCCATAAGGGTTGGTGGCGCGGCATTGGTAGAAGCCCGCGTCTGCTGCTTCTGAATACTGCAAGCTGATCGTGCTGGTCACGCCGAGAGATGTCTTCGATTCTGAATGTTTCGCTCTGGAATAAAAATAAATTTTAAATCAGTTAAATTAAGTCGTCTCTTTGTCCGAAGAAATATTTAGAAATAGGTACAAAGTCGAAATATAACAAATGACTAGACAAATTTATTTATTTAGTGTGAGCGGATATGACTTCTATTAGTTGGTAAAGTAATTGCAACAATGGGTCTAATAAAGTACTAAGACAAAAGTATCGATTTTCATGTGGTATTAGATTTCCTGTCAGAGTTATAAATGAATTCTTCAATTTTATAATGTTTTATAGAATTTGTTACATAGTACTATAGACAAAAGACCTATCTTACCTATGGTTCACAGAATCCAGGATGTTTCCATCATGTGTCCATACAATTCTAATGGGTTCATCACCTAAAGCACGGCATTCTAACGTTACAGGGTGACCGAGACGAGATGTGACATTCGTTGACGTAGTGTCAAAGTGGACTGGCTCTGGAAGGATATAAGACCATTATAAATAATGACCAAATGATCTTGACCTCTGAACATATATAGGTATAAAAAGAGGCGTCACCGATGAGTTTGAATATATTTATTGTACCTTATAGTGTAAGTATCATTATTCTTTCGACCAAAAGTAAAAAAAAATAATAATATTTTTGATGTAAGTAGGTAGGTACATATATACAGGTGTTCCGAAAGTCAAAGATTAAATTGAAATAGGTTATGACCTATAGACCAGGTCATAACTGGCCAAATAACATAAAATCCCTTTAATAAAAGTCTCTTGGTTTCGGAGATAGAGGTCCTTTTGTGTAAAATTAGAAAATTCACTCCTTTCGTCAATGTTTCGAGTTCTATGGTCACAATTTTCGACAGTAGTAGGGCAGGTACTTCAGTTTTACATGAAGTACCTGCCCTAGATGCAAGAACAAGAAATACGTACTAAATGACTAGAGAAAAAGGAACAAAACTTTTATCAAGCCCATTGAAGAAGTTTTAGTAAATGTAGCAGCTGAAAACTTTCTGCAAAACTATTAACATTTTCTATGAAACCTACAAACTCAAACTACATATAAAGTTACCAACTGTTAACACTCATCCAGACGGTTTTG
Source organism: Junonia grisea (assembly GCA_018235645.1). NCBI lineage: Eukaryota > Metazoa > Arthropoda > Insecta > Lepidoptera > Nymphalidae > Junonia > Junonia grisea. The sequence continues at coordinate 1,770 of DVXP01004299.1, forward strand.
CTGAGTGGTGTGCCGACTCCGTTTTCAACGTTGCAGGAGTAAAGACCTTCGTCTGTCAGAGACACTTCCTCAATCACCAGGGTCCCGTTGGGAAGACTCAGGATTCCACCACCAGCCAGTTCCAAAACTGGTTGCCAAGTACCTAGTAGAGCTGAAAAAGATATTTTCTAATAGTTTTTTAGCTTGCATTAATAACATATCTTATTATAAGATATGATTTTACTTTTTTGTGTCCATGGCAACTTGTCGTGGAAGCGTAACAAACAAACAAACAAAAAAACAAACATTTAAAATATTAGTTAGGATGGATTGGTCCAACAGAAAATTATTCTAATGTTAAATAAATTATTTTCATGGATTTGCAACTGATTTGATACGTACGGGTAAAGGTAAAAATTGTGAAATAATAAGAAATATCCGATTCTCACTTAAATGTTTAATAGCTTTAATGAAAACCTAATACGTTACCATCTTTTTTCATCCAATGGACCTGCGGTTGTGGATAACCACTAGCACTGCATGAAACTGCTCCTTTTCTTCCAAGAAGTAAGGACGAATTTGTAGGCTCTTCTAACCATTTTGGTGCAACTGGAAAAAGTGAATGGAATTCACTGTACTATATACCATACTTTATTCAATTAATTTATCTATTTACGTGTTTTTTCATCTAAATGATCAAAGGTCACGCATATTTATATTTACCAGTCCTATGAAATTCAATCAAAATAAGTATCTCCATCTAACCGATTATTCCAAAATATAATATAGATTAATTCTTACATATTTCATCTCTACTTTACAATTTAAAAAAGGCCCTTTCAAATGACAAAACTTGGGAACTTGAACTTTTAAAATATTAATAAACGCTGACACGCTGTGAAACTATAAGAAGCATAAGAATAAAAACTCAAGAATATTTGAATCAGCGTAAAGTATAAAAGATACGACACTACGAACTTCAAAGGCCATCAGGAAAGTTAGCTTTTGAATTTCCATTTAAAATACTTTTGAGCTACACTATGTGCGCTGACGAACTGTATGAAACTTTAAATAATATACTGTCTTATGCCACTGGTCTTTCTGGTATTACCTTTTATTTATAAAAAGGTAGCTATAATTTTAAAATATATATGATTCCTTTTTTTGCCATTTGTGGCACAAGAGCTGATGGATTATTCGCTCGGAAAATACGTATTGGATTTCAAAGGGAACATGTTGCAAGCATTCATGAAAGAACTTCTCGTGGATCTAGTAGGTATTTAGCTAGTATCTGTGTGTATACGACTTTATGTGCATAGAGAAATTATTGAATGTAGCATGTTTCGTTGAATGTCTTCTTCGTACAAGATTTTCTTCTTTTCAACGTTGAACTTTTTGATAAAAATTAGTCTACAGTGATTAATTATAGTTGTTGTAATGATTTACATAGGACAAAAATTAAAAAAAAATACCTTTAATTACAATTGCAAAATTAGTATCCATAGTCAAGACAAAAATAGTAGTTTGTATATTATGTATCATAAATAAGATACTTGCCTTTTATATAAAGTTCAGTAGACTTATTAACTTTGGCGACGTGATTGGACGCGACGCACGTGTAGGTGCCGCAGTGTTCAAGCGATACCTTCTTTATCACCAATGCGCTGAATAGCTCTGAACTTCTTTCTACCACCTACAGTTGTGTCAAAATTAGAAGTAAAAATTACGTTAAGAACAAAATTAGAATTGAAAAAGATGCCGAAAATAAGAATGTTATTTTCGTTGATATTTTAAAATATTTAATGGGTTTGGTGTAAGGTAATTGTCCTTAAGAATTTTGATATATATCAAACCAAATACGAAATAATATAGATTGTATAAATTGTTAAAATGTTATGGTGAACGGGAAAAGTTGTACGTATAAGAAATTAAACATATATGGCAAAAATATATAAAAGAAAATCACCTTTAACGTGCTCGGAATTCTCTTCCCATCCTTTAACCATTCGAAATGTATCGGCAAATCACCGCTCCGTACGTTGCAATAAATATTTACGATCTGACCCTCTTGTAGATTATTACCAAGGAGCAAATCTTCTAATATAGGTGCTTCTATCACTTGTATCTCAAAAGCGCGTCTGGCCATTTCACCAGAAGGTGACGTGACAATACAAGTGTAAATAGCTCCATTATCTTCTTTGGAAACCTCTGGTATGGTAAGAACACCATGTATATTGACGATGCTGCGACGAGATTTCCTCCTCTTGATCTGGTTTCTTTTGTACCGACTTTGGAATAAGTTGTTCGAGTTTATCGTTTTACCTTTGTGCTCCCAGTCGATTTTGCTGAAAAATATATTTAGTCAACAATGTACCTATTTAGAAGTAAAACTAAATTTTTAAACCCAAAAGTAAAAGAGTCACTTGTTTAATCCTTTGATATATCTAGATTCACTCTCATACCATAATTATGAAGAATCCACGTAGGTACTTAAACTTTATTCAGGACATGTGATTCTTCAAAATATTTAGGCTAAAAACATGCCAAACAAATAAGAAATACCTAACTACAATCGAAAACTACAATTTAGCACAATAGGATAAAAAGCATCTTATTGTATATTTTTCTTAACAGAAGACGGTAAGTTAGAATAACAATTTTATAACATTTTTAGTGCCATGAAAGTTTTGCAAGAAAATAGGGAAGTTTAAAGAAAATTCATAAAGAATAACTTATAATCTAAATACCTTATGGGATATCCATAAAAAGGACATCTTAAGTTTATTGATTCGCCGCTTTGTACCTTTACTGGAGGAAGCGATCGGATGTAAGGAGGCCCTAAAATATGAATAATCAAAAATATAAAAAGTTTTAATGTGTTGGTCTCTAGGATACATTTTTGCAGAATTCTATAGTCATTTTTATCAAATCTCTATGAGGTCTATTTTCCCTGGAGACATTGTTTTTACTTACATACACTTTCCGTAAATGGAGAAAAATAGATGAGCAATAGTTTGAAACAAAATCTAGACATCCCAAATTTGGAGTCACTTCCAAAAATGAAACTCCAAAGATTTTATATCTTTATTTTTTGCTCGTTTGTCAATATTAACATCGAAACAAGATACTAACCATAAACATCAAGTCTGTTCTCATGGGTAGCGATATGGTCACCTTCCTTTGCCGTGCACGAATACAAACCCCCGTCTTCGACTCTTACTCTTGTTATGTTGAGTTGAGCAACCACTGAGTTATCAGATGTCATCACTTGGCCTAATGCATACCTGTGAAAAGTTATGATAAGTTTTAAAGCATTCATAAAATTAGTAAAATTCTTGGAAGAATATTTTTATATCAAGTATCAGAAAGTCAGGTTATCAGTATCATGTATAGTCCAATTGACACTTGATTTGGTTGGCCAATTTGAAGTTTTAGTACATATCTATCATTAAAATACATATTCCTTAATAATCCAATAAGTAATTGTCATGTTTGAAAATATGCAGCCCTAAAATTAGAAGATAGACGAACGGACGGAAAAATAACTTAAGATTGGTGTAGGAGCTGATGTTGGCAGTTATTTTGGTGGAACCGAAATTTTTGCTAAATCTAAAAGCAACTGGTTCAATCGAATCACGGTTTCTATACGAAAGATTATACAGATTATGTCACTAAGTATATTTTTACAATGGTGTAGTTTGTAACAAGTGCATCGACCTACTTGGCAATGCGTAGTCGGATAAAAAAAACTACTGGCGCGTTAAATGAGGATACATTTTAAATTTAAAAAGCGACAAACTTTAAAACTTATCCAATAAAACGCTAGTGCCCTAGTTAAAAAGTCATATGAAAATTGTACACCGTTGGCATTTATTATTTTAGTTAAACTACTTTTTTAATTACTTATGGAGTTGTAGCGAGTGCAGAGATAAGATAAGATGAAATGTGAATATTTTTATCTGTTTTAGGCTCTGATTTTGTTAAATTCGTGTCATGCGCGTATTGTATTATTTGCTAGCAAATAGCTTTGTAGGAGAAGTGGAATTCATCCAGCAGTGGGACACTTACAGACTGCTACACTTTTACATATTAATTCATTAACTACTTGTCCAAAGTAAGTTCTTCAGGACAGACTTCTTAAGAATGTGCTTTATTTGCTATAAAGTACCCATACTTAGGTATTTTCACTTCACTCTTCATTAATAGAAGAAAGGAAATCGTCAAGAAGTGGATATATAAAGGCTTATTTTTACTTACCTAGGATCAGTATTACTGGATACGAGTACACCATCTCTTTCCCAAATAAACTGTGGTGGTCGATCACCAGTCGCCGAGCATTGCATGCTGATCTGAAAAGAATCATAGGAAAAATAATTAGTTTCTAATTAATATGCCCATATAAAGTAGTATTTATAAGTATTTTTGTGTCTTCAAAATATAATGTGTGAAGGCAAAGAATTTTTGTCCTGTCCACAAGGTGAAGGTACAGCCAAAAATCTAGCCAAAAATATAATCTAGTTATTCTTAATAAAAGGTTTTTATCTAACTTCCGAATTGCGAATTGTTTCCGAAGTTTGTAAAATTGGTATCTACATTCAAATATGATTACGAAGCTCAAAGCTTTTTATTTTTAACGAAATATTTTTAGATGTGTCACGACCAATATAAAAACTTCTAAACTCAATAACATTTAGGTCAACATCAATGATTATATTCGACATCATGTTTCTAAGTACATTTAGCTTAAAACCTTTGTTATTTTTTAATATCTCTATCATAGGAGCTGCGCGCGCTATTGTCGGTGCTACATGTACTTTGTGTTCTTCTCCGTTTAAAAATCTTAAATAATGGTAAAAAGTTATTCGTTTGTGATAAAATTTACATCATTCGACTCATCGTGTGAAGATCTGTGAAATAAAAGCAACAGTATAAGAAAAAACTATATGTGTAATAAATTAATCGATTTTGAAAGTTTAAAATATTCCATTGAAAGTGTTTTACAACCGTTCACGAAGTGATGTGTCATCGTGTTAAAAACAATGGAACTCCTTGGAACCAATCACACACGACCACCTAATTGACTGACTGGGAACATATATTACAATTTCGCAAGATTCTGTTGAGCCGCTGTGGCTCAGTGGGTTTTGTCACCGCTTCGCTAGGGCGCACTCAAGAGGTCGATGGTTCAAACCTCTGTACAAGTTGAAAATTTTTCTAAAATTTAAAATGATTTGTTCGGCTTGCAACAACGATACAAACTCTGACGATTACCTGCAGTGCTGTCAATGTCGATCGCATTATCACTATAAATGTTTAAATATTAAAACTGATCATTTCCTTAGTCTCTCAGTACAAGTGCGTTCAGCATGGCAGTGTCCAACCTGTAATAACGTCACTCGGCGAAAGAGAACATCAAATTTAAATACTCCGGTACGGCAAAGCCAGTTACCGTTGCCTGACGAACCTATGAATATGTCCTACGATACAAACCAAAACAATACAAGTTACGAATTAGGAAATACAATTTCGATGGAAGCAATAAGTGACTTGTTAGATCAAAAACTTAACTCTTCTTTTAATAACTTCATGCAAAATTTTCGATCCATGATTTTGGAAGAAGTTAAGAGATATATTAAAACGGAAATAGCTACTATGGTGAAAATAATAAAGGATGATTTTACAACCACAACCGATTTTATTTGTGAAGAGCAATCTAAATTGAAAACTGAGCTTGAAAGCAAAAATATTATAATAAGAAACTTAGAGACGCAAACTTTAAAGCTAGAAAAAGAAATAAGTGTTTTAAACAGTCAATTCGAATCGATCGACAGAACAACTCGTAGCCGAAATCTTGAAATACAGGCTGTTCCCGAGAATAAGAATGAGAATTTAATTACATTGTTCAAAAACCTATGCAAAAGTGTAAATTTCCAATTAGATGAAACAAGTATCATATCATGTAGAAGAGTCGCCAAGTTCAATAACTCATCAAACCGTCCGCGCAACATTTTAATTACACTCTGTACTCCACTGTTAAGGGATCAGGTTCTGTCTGCATGTTACCGTTTTAACAAATCCCATAAAGATGACAAATTGAATACGTCGCATTTAGGCCTGACACGTGACAAGTCCAATATATACGTTAATGAACATCTATCGCCCAAGTGTAAAGCGCTGCATGCAGCCACAAGACTCAAGGCAAAAGAGCTGAAGTACCGGTATGTCTGGGTTAAATACGGACGAATATATGTGCGTAAAAATGATAGAGCTGATAGTTATTGTATTAAAAATATGGACTCATTAAATAAGCTTTCTTAACTCATTAATTTTTGTCATATGTCATACGGAACACTAAATAATTTTGGTTTTTAATATTTAATCAGTATGTTGATATTTTATCAAAATGTAAATGGAATTAGATCTAAATCAAATGAATTTTACTTGAATGTACTTAACAGTGATTACGATATAATATGCTTAACTGAAACTAATTTAAATAGCAGTGTATTCGATAATGAACTTTGTGATAGTCGATATAATATATTTAGGAGAGATAGATTTGACTCAAATATAGCTAAATGCAGTGGGGGAGGTGTTCTTGTGGCCGTGAAAAAGAATATACATATTATCCGCCAATCGTCATGGGAAACTGAAGTGGAAGATATTTGGGTGAATATTATTTTTCCGAATTACAAAAGAGTTTTGAATTTATGTGTTTGTTATCTCCCACCAGATTTGCGTCTGGATTCAGTTCAACTATTTTACGAAAATTGCCAAAATGTTATTCTAAATAGTAAAAATGATACCTTGTTAGTTGGAGATTTTAATACTCCTTCTATAAGCTGGCTTAGCTCACCAGACACAACCTTCTTAGTCCCAACCCAACCTCGTGACCGAAAGGCATGTCTCCTTGTTGAAACCTTATCTTTGTGTAACTTGCATCAATTTAACAAAACGCCCAACAAAAACAACCGGTACTTAGATCTTGTACTTTCAACTTGCAACGAGTTACTTGTCACAGAATCGGAACCGCTTAGTAAATTAGACTCTCATCATCCATCTCTGGCTATTGATTTCAACGTAAAAAGTTACAATTTTAAACATCTTAAGCTGAATAAACCCCGTAAGTTTAATTTCTTCAAGTGTAGATACGATGAGCTCAAGGCCGAGTTAATAAGTGTGGATTGGGTAAGGATCTTGTCTTCTGATGACATTGATGCATGCGTTAAGGAGTTCTATAATATCCTTGAAAACCTTATTATTAAATTTACCCCTTATTCTAAAAATAGAGATCCATACCACCCACCTTGGTTTTCTGCCTCTTTAAAACGAAATATGAAAAGTAAGATTAAATATCATCGTCTTTATCGTATTTATGGCAATCCAAGAGACTACGACACCTTCTCTATGCTTCGTGCTAGATGTAAGGCACTTATGGATCAGGACTATAATACATTTGTCAATTCAGTAGAATCATCACTCGCGAATGGATTAAAACATTTTTGGAACTTTGTTAACAACAAAAAGGCAAACAAGTCTATTCCACAAACAATGAAATACGGCGATCTTATCTCTCAAGATCATAAGGGCGTTTGTGAATTATTTTCCGCATATTTTGCCTCAATTTATCAACTCCAAACAGATAATTTACATGCTGATGCTAATAAATCGTTTTCCAGATTCTCCGAAAAATATAATAGTGTTATCAATACCATCAAAATAGATAAAAAAGAAATCGCTTCGAAAATTGATAAGCTTGACGCCAATAAAGGCGCAGGGCCTGATGGTTTGCCGCCGATTTTTATCAAAATGTGTGGCAAAGAGCTGTGTTTACCTCTGTCAATAATTTTTGAGAAGTCTCTTCACTCAGGTATTTTCCCATCTGTTTGGAAAACTGCACATATCATACCAATACATAAGTCAGGTGATAAATCTCGTTGCGAAAACTATAGGCCGATTAGCATATTGTCTTGCTTAGCAAAAATATTTGAATCCATTGTTTATGACGCGCTATATCACCACGTTGAGCCCTTTATCTCTCCCCGACAGCATGGATTCATTAAACATAGATCCACATGTTCGAATCTTCTGGAGTATAAAAACTACCTTTGCAGTGCTATTGGCAAGCGATCGCAAGTCGACTCTATTTATACCGACTTCTCGAAGGCTTTTGATAGAGTTGATCATATAATACTGTGCATGAAGTTAAAGCAATATGGTATTCATGGTAACCTACTACGTTGGATGGAATCGTACCTCAATAATAGAAGTCAGTTAGTCGCAGTCAAGGGAGTAGTTTCTCGTCCAGTTAAAGTTACTTCCGGTGTTCCACAGGGATCTCATTTAGGTCCATTGCTCTTCATTATATTTATTAATGATCTCGTGGAGAGATTGACAAACCCTTGTTTATTATATGCTGACGATCTTAAGATATATTCTATGGTCAATAATGTCGAAGATGCTTTAAGACTTCAATCTGATTTGGATAGTGTGGATAGATGGTGCAAGGAAAACAATATGTTGCTGAATGTAAATAAGTGCAACGTCATTACGTTTAGTCATAGGAGGCAAAGAATCAATTTTGAATATAGTCTAAACAGTATTAGTCTTGAAAGAAAGATAACAATTAAGGATTTAGGCATAATTTTCGATGAAAGACTGCGTTTTTGCAATCATTATGAATACTTAATTGAGAGGAGTACTCAAATTCTCGGTTTCATTTTTAGAGTTGCAAAAAACTTCAAAAAT
>DVXP01004300.1:0-10496 GCA_018235645.1 Junonia grisea
TGTGTATGGTCTTGAAATCTTATTTCATTTAAACAGTTTCAATTAAAACACATCACATGTATTGACCCTGTATATGACAAAGATTTAATTGCTTCACAAACTAAACGTAAATAAAACATTAAAATTCAACAAAAACTAAGCATTAATCAATTTATTTTCTTGTAAAAAAATATATGCGATTCTAAATAATACTATAAATTATTTATTTGATATACTAATATATATATGGACGCAGGTTATCCGAATATAATAAAAAATATAAATATAAAAGTAAGTTATTTTACTCTGCTTTCACGTTGTGACTACTAAACCGACTGTGATCAACATTTTTCGGATTTAAAGTTAGAAGCTCAGAATAAGCTGTTTCTAAGAGAAGAGCTTTTTCTTCGATCCACGCGAGCGAAAGCCGATAGTAAAAGCTATATACTTAGTTAAATTATAATTAAGCTACTCTATTGGAAAGTAGATGAAAACGGCTTTAAGAAACCTGAATTAAAGGTACCACGTTTTCTGAACCTGAGTAGGTATTTACACTTAATAATAACAAAAAAGTAAACGGACTTCAAAAGGCAAAAACATTTTTTTCTACAACAAGACACGGTGCGAAGAAGGATACATTTCATGAGTCAAATAAGTATGGCTTATGTAAGGTATATTGAAATAAATACCTACATGTCAAAATATTTGACACAAAAGGAAACAGATACCTAGGTATTTGTTTTAACTGCGACCAAACCCACTAGCTTTTGTTTTGTAAGACATTATAGCTGCTTGAATATTAGACGATTCTAGTACTTCAATCTAATGATAACTACTGCATATTCTGTCGACGTAATATTTAAATACTGCGCAGTTAATGGGTGTTAAATATTAAATCCTATGTCCTAGATCAAGTCTAGAACGCATATTAAGAAGTGCGTAGTATGCGGTCATTAGCTGAGTGTCTACAGGTACCTACTCTTAGGTACTGTTTTTGTTAAGTAATTCGTTTCACAGCTTGAATAAAAAAGATTTTAGGCAAGATAAGGGCAAGGTAGGGTTGAATCTTTTTATAAAGATTTTTAGAATAAAAAAATATTAATTTATTCATTAGGCCATTTTTGCGAATACCTCGGAATTGGTTGCCATTTTTCGAACTTTTTACTAGTTTTTACCATTTTAGGCGTTTCATACCTCGTCCATTCCTAATGGATTTTAAAATTGCAAGAGGAATATTCCTAAATTTCATGTCTCTAGATATTACAGTTCTACAGATATCGTAATGTGTCACTATAACTCATGGTGAATCTCTCTTAAATAGGCAGGTATATTTAATACAGTAGAACGTTGAGTTCCATTAAACAATCTCCTTAATATGGGTATGTACCTGATACAAATAAATTAATTGTTCTTTTTGTTAGCTTACGCCCCCAACGGATCAAGGTCTGCGATGTTATTTTAAATACGATAAAAAATTCCGTAAATATTTTTAAAGTAAAGCTGATAGTAGAACTTTAACCCTGTTTACATTGTAACTTAAAAAATGCGATATTTGTATTAATTGAATATGTTTTTAATAATCCAAAACCAAGACTCTGAGTCGACTAGATACTTTAAAGTAAGGTACTTGTCAGTAATAGTCTGTAAATATTCCACTTATGGGCAAAAGCTTCTTCTCTTATTAAGGAAAAATAATAATGATGATGATGATGATGAATAATGAGTTTAATGAAAACGTGGTGGACGTTGCTCCACTGCAGGTTGACGGGTATACCTGTATCACATATTTGTTTCAGAATCTCTTCAGCACATGCAGGTTTCCTTAATGTTTTCCTTCACTGCTGAATACGAGATGATTTAATCAAAAATTTTGGCTTAAAAATTCAGCGGTGCTAGCCAGAGATTGAAGCCAGAGTTTATTAATATCCTATCTATCTTCATATAAATAGGTCCACTGGAACATTTTCCGGGAATTTGGTTGAATTTTGTAGATTTGACATACCTATTGCTTAACTATACATAATTTCGGGATACCTTTTAGAGCGGCATATTTTTCAATGACAGCGAAAACGACAAAAATACGAGGTGGCCAAATATTCGGAAGGAACACGAAAATATCATCAATTTCCACTTCCGACAAACTTTTCTTGCAAAACTACCTCATGACTTTATTTAGTCGAATACAATGTGCATGTCTAAAACTATCAAAACAACTGAGAAAAAATTACACAGTCCTTGAATCCTATATAGATATCAAAACAAACCGTATAACTAAAGAAGGATTGTCACTAAAAGCGCGTGAAACTCAACATAATAATTTTCTGTGTAATTTTCTCACTCCGAGCGATGTCCCTAATGTGTTGCTCTCGCGGATGTCGCGCCATCTAGCCATCGTGATAACAACCTTTTCATGTGTTTCACAAGACACTTATTCTTTAAGAAATAGAGTCGAATTTAACTTAGCAAGATATTAAATTTTGTGGTGAATCTTTTCTAGAGTACTTGTAGAGTTGCAGCCCGTGACATCCATTACAATAATGACGTTTTTTTCGTTAGGGATGCGTTTTGAAATGCACTTTTTAGTCATTTACAATTATGATTTACATGTTTAAGTGACTGGTGGAAAATAGGCAGTTTCACGTCGCTTAATTGTCGGATAAATTATGAAACATTGTAGCAAAAACTTGAAGTAAGAGATCTATCTTCAACTATGTAAGTATAATTTACACGAGGGTAAAGCTTAGAACAATTATATTTTAACTCATATCTTTTTAATAATAACACTAAAAGTGAAACAGGAATGTAAAGTTATAGAAATAAGTTTAAATATAACGAATAACAATTTTGTGCTCAATATTTGACTTGCCACATTATTCAAAAAGGTTTAAAGAAAAAATGAATCAATTAATTGAATCATTTTTTACATTTGCCTGCACTCTTTAACAATTATTTGAAAAATTGAAGTAGATTCAAATATTTTGCGCAAAATTAAAATTTCTTTTTTATAAACGTACAATTTATCTAGATTCTAATATTTTGCGACGAATTAACTCATAGTCATTAAATATTAGTCCATTTTTTTACAGGCACAATAAATTGATCTGGATTCGAATATTTGCGACGAATTAACTTTTTTTCCGAGCAACCCTGCCCGCAACTAGGTCGACAGCGCCGGATGTCACCGAAGCACTCGCTCGCTAAATGCACCAGACCTGATAGGTGCTTTACATTTACAGATACCGTTACTACAGATGTTCGTGTGCTGAATTTTTTGAATTATTTGAATCTGAAATAATAAATGGTTTTCGCATAGTTCCTTTTATTTGTGTTTGTAGAACTTCATTATCATAGTTTTAGCTAATCTCTAAATTATAATATGACAGAAAATTGCTTCACTTATCAATGGAACTTCTTTGATCCACTATAACTTGTATCATTATACCGAAATCAATTATACAGTTTGCTTTTTTTTACTTTCGTTTAAAAAGTACCTATATTGGTGTATGAACTGTAATTAAGCGGTTATTAAAAAAACAATAGACTGCATAAGTACTCAGCACTAGAGCAAATTACCTACTACACTAATGAACTAATGAATTGATAATATTTTTAGGCAACCCCTACTTGGGTAAAAGACATTAATAAAACAAACAGCAGTCAAAAAACAAATAAAACATAAATCATACGAAAAAAAGATCTTAAAATTCGATTAAAGTCATAATCATTGCAGCGGTATGTTTTTCGCAATTTGTAATTAAGGCCATTACGTTTTTAGAAGAAAGATGGCCGCACTACCGCTTCCGGCGGCACTTTTTAATTTTTCATTTACGGTCGACGGTTTCAATTTTTCTGCTAATTTCTCATTTAACTTTCGAGCTGGTTTTGCCCTAAAGTATATTTTTAACAAAAAATTAACGGTCGTGTTTATAATTTATTCATAATTATCTCGTTTTAAAATTGCAAAATTAAAAAAAAAGTTTCATAGGAGACATCGGCTTCACTTACAATAAAACGAACAAATAAAAAAATTGACTTATTATGTCAAGTTCTAGTACAAAAATAAAGCTGAAAAACGGCTGGGTGGTTTTAGCATTAGATACCTATTTATTATTTTATTTGACGAATATTGGGTTTTTTTTACTATTTTTATTTAATTCAATAAAATAAGTAATAACTTATCCAATTGTAGAATGCGTATTGTTACGATCTGTATCATGCAGATCGTAACAATACGCATTCCTAAATTGAATATAGAACGCAGGTGCGTCGCCATTTTCAAAATCTATAAAGTGACATTCTAAATTCCCGCCACGTTTCACGAGCCTTGTTCCTTTCGGGAAAGCTGTTTTGTGTAAATATTGAAATGTACGTTTTGAAAAAATGTGAAACATTAAATTAGAAAAAATATTTACTTTTGTTTTGAAATTTTTAAAGATATTAATTATGGTGTTTGAGTAATTATTAATAATTTTGTTTACTAAATAGATAGTTAATTATAGAATTAAGAAATTAGATCTTATAAATAATTTCAAAGGAAAAGTATTTCAAATATTTTTAAATAAAGAGATAACACCTACATTTGGCTTATATTATATATCATTAAAAAATAATGAAAGACAATGCAACCTTCACGGTAAAAAAGCAAAAAAAAACATCTTCAGCTGATAAGCTGATCACATAGGTTTTAACAGTCGGCCGCCGCCCGATCGAGCATGTTCGGTTTCATTTCCTGTGCACCCCGCCATAGGTTTTCCAGAGACTATTGAAAAAAAGTCACACTATTACCAACTTGATTTGACTAAGAACAGGGAAATCTATCGTCGCTTTATTAAAAACATTTTAAATTGATATTTTTATCTTGATTGTATTATTGCCAAATACCAACACAAGATCGTTGTTTTATTGAATTTTCAAGTAAAAGTAGGTATAAAAATTAAAGAGTCCAATCCAATTTCCGTCTTTTGTAATTTAGCTTGCGTAGAATCTCTGAGGAGTTCTTTGCATCTCACTTTATCGCATCATATCGCCTTCAGTTACTAATTCTTAAAAAAAAATAACAATCCACACACAAAGTTTTACAATACTATAGACTTTCAAGTTTCAACCCATTTAACTCAATTTGCCCCACAGATAGCTCTGTCCCATATTGTCGTCGGCAAATTGAAAAGCACACTCGAAAACCCCTTTAGTGTAACATGAAGGCTACACAAAGCACCACCCCACTACTGACGGCCCCACGCACCGCGTTTATCGGTTTAAAAATTGACATTGCGGAAACGAAGGAGCACATGTGTGTACCCCGCACTATTGCAACGATACAAAAAAAAAGTCAAACGTCAAAGTTGAAAAAAAAACAAAACGATAAACTTTTATTGAATCATATTTTATTCTGAATTTAAAATATAGGTATTGTTAATATTAGTCATAGACATACCTAGAATTTATTTCGGTTGTTGAAATTTCTTTTGATACAGACATACGAGTAGGTACACAGATTTCCGCCGTGTATTCGTGAAATGATTTTTTTAAATCTTTTTACTAGTCAGTTTTTTTATATTCAAAGCTTTATATTGGTTGTTGACCGTCTCTTTGTTACCAATTTTTTCTCAAGTATGCATTTATTTTACACATAAATATAATAATTATAATTTAATGATTACGCAATAACCAGTGTAAAGGTGTAGCATGTGTGGAGCGCAATATAGGAGAGACAAACAGAAAATTGCAATAATTGCAATTAAGGCGGCATAATTGGATGGGTCGCAAGGACGAGGGCCATAATTTGATAATAGACTATGATGGATCACAGCATAAAACTTGTATCAAACAATAACCGCCTGCTTTGGCCCTCGTGTGATATTACCCGTATTTGTGGGTAAACTGAAAATGTTGACAATACGTTTTGTTTATATCACGTTAAGTTATAAAAGTACAGATAATATAAGAGCAAGTGTTTTCATTATAACTTTCTTGGTGAAAAGGTGGTGGTGAAAATTATGTAGAATTAAATTGAAAAAACGCGAAGTCGTGAATATAATAATGGTTCAAGAAATATGTATACATAAAACAATTTTCTTTTTTTACATCAAGTAGTAGGTACATACCTACATTCCTGCTAAATAGTAGTTTAGGTATATAAAATTCCTTAAAGTATACATAAAGCCAACATACAAGCTCACATGATTGCTGCTTTTTTTCCCACAGGCGCATTTAAATATTACATTTTGATACATTTAAAGTAAATTGTAGGAAAAAGAAATCCTTCACATTTACTAATCACAATGAACTTTAAGAAATCGTTCGATCGTTTGACCTGTTCAGGCGATTAGATTTACGGTTTACACGAAAGGTTTGACTGTAAAAAATTAAATCGATTCCTAAAGAAACAAGAAACGAGGTCTTAATGTATATTATAAGATACCTTGTTGATTTTCGATGCTATTTGATAATAAATTCCTTTTTTTAAGTTTCACACGTGTGTGTCAGTAGGATCATTTTTTAAAAAACAGTAATAGTAATCTTTGAAAGCTATTGAAATATTTTCTAACATTTTTTTTATTGAAATTCGATCCGATGCGAATAGAGCTAGAGAAAGAAACTTTTCAGCAAGCGGCAATAGTAAACAGGAACATTGATTGCACTAATTGAAATAATTATAATAAACTGCAAAGATTAACAATTAAATGAATTAACAGATTGATTGAAATTATGAAAAAATACAAAGCAATGTTCACAAACAATTAAACTTTTAATAAATACTTCACACAAACTAATATGTGTTTTTCTTGGTTCGACATTACATTTATAATTTGTTTCCTTGTCTATAGCTGATCACTCCCCTGGGCCCCATACGTCATACAGGGGGACCGCCATTGGAGAGTTTAAATTTCGAATTGCGTGATCCATTTTGAAAATGCCAGGGAAACTGATTAAAGTTAATAAGAAGTGAAAAATTATTAATAAGTAAATTGTTCATGTTAGTAACTGATTATAGATGAGGCATTAAAGTTAAAATTCAAACTACTAAAGCTGAATTGGTGATTAAACATTTTTTGACATATTTTTTAGTCATTTCCTTTTTTGGAGGTTTCTTTCATTTTTCCATTTCCATTGGTGGCAGAAATATAGGTACAACATATGTTTTACTTAAAATTTATATATGACTCAGAGAAGACCTATTTTTCATGTAGAATTTTCTTATCAAAATCCAACACGACAGAAAAACAACTGTCTTCATCCCCAATACTGTATATACTTAACACAATTCATTAAAACCTATTGTTAAAAACAATAAACATAATTCGTTTCATCGAAACAGTCTAGCCGCTAGTTGTCCTAAGGGACGAGCAGAGCGCAAAGGGCGCGGCATTTGGCTACAGTTCGCGACCTTTTTAAACGATACACATTAAAGGGCATGAACTCTATAAAACATGCGGTCTTGATGGCGACATTTTTCTTGTCTATGAATATGCTATAGTTCTGAAGAGAAAAGTTATGTTGTGATATTGTTCTACTTTTTTAAGCTGACATAGTACACTGACAGTATTTTGATAATTTATGTTTCTAATCCCTTTCGTTATCTATACCAAAATACACATACCTACAAAGTGTACCTACGTGTCTGATACAATTAAGGTAAAGGCATCTAGTTCCGCGGTATTTCGAAAAAGGACACCTAACATATCAATTAAGATTAAGTAAAATCTAATGTGTAGATTAAACCGTTTTTTTAGGTGCCATTTTTCGAAATATCACGGAATTAGGTATCTTTACCTTATGCTTAAAAACCAAAATATTTTCCTTTTTTACATTCATTTATTTAAGAAAATTATTATAGGCTTAGACAACTATTATATTATGTTACATTATGATACAACTCATAAGAGTAAAGGAGTAGCTGTAAACATATAACAGTCTGGCAAATTTTATACATCATACGAGTAAAACCGTAAGGCACATCAAGTAACGAGACAAATGATGTAATATAAAACCGAGAAACATCCACCCTTAACGGTATTACAAAGAAATAAAGCCGCTAATAAAGTCGGATTATCTTCATAAATCGCAAATTCCTCCTCCCGAGCAATAATTTCAAATCATTAACTTGATTTTGTTGAAGCTGTAAAACATGACCAATTATGGCTGACCTTCCGTCCCTTTGTAACTTTGAAGCGAAAGATTATATTTAATTTTGATGCATTTTGGAAAGGGTTCTTTTTGAGGTAGTAAAGGAATTTATCATTTTATCCGGGACGTTATCTCCGCGGATTGAAATAAGAGTTAATTCTGCGGGGGGATAAAGAACCCTTCTAGGTTTTGTGGATCATTAACAGCACCTGCGATTGTTTGTATGGATTTTCGTTTCTTTATTACGACTGACTTTTGTTTGGTAATGTTATTTTGGAAAGATCTTTGCTGTACTTTACCTATAGATCAATATCTATAGAGTATTGTCAAACTTTCAAACAAAAGTTTCTGATCAAATTACCGTTCCAGAAAGCATTAAGCATATGAGTATAGCATATGAGTTTTGCCAATACTCAGTTGTGCAGCGTGGTGGTGGTGTCCTATCTTACTTCTTAAAAGACCTCTCGATTTTGCTCAGAAGTTGGATAGTAAAATATTGTTTTATAGTGTCTATATCTTGGTTAATATACGTGGACAATAAAGGTTTTTTGTAGATTTAAGTATAAAAAGAATCCTTGTCTGACTGATATAGGCACAGCTACTAAAAAGAAGACAAACCCAAAACCCATTTTAACATACACACGAACCAAGTTCTAAGGATACTAATATTTTTAACATTGCATTCTGTATTATGAAGTCGCATTACAGGAAATGGGTGGCATTTATCCGATTGTACACAAAGGGGTTAGGGGGTTGTCACATAATCGCTAACTCGAGTGTGAATATCTAACGGGCTGCTTATAAAAAAACATCAAATAACACTTTATTCCCCAAAAAGGGTGCAGTGATGACCTGTCATTTCGTTTCACTTATATTTTTCGTACAAATATCATAGAAATGTTCAGCACTTGGAAATAATTGCGTTTATTTTTCTGAAAGGTTAGTTCTACGCGACATTTCTAATCGAAAGGGCGGAAAAATACCACCTATTGAAATTTATAGGATAATATTTTTTAGTGAAAAATTATAATAGGAAATGAAGTTACGGTAAGCGGCAAGTATGGATTAGATGATTTGTGTTGTTTTAAAACAAAATCTGTTTTCTGACTTATTGTTAATACTGATTCAATTTATTATTACGAGGATATTTTTGAAAGAGACTTTCTTTGTAGAAAGTCATAACAATCTTTAACAGACAAGTACCTATAAAAATTAAAAAAAACTTCATAAAAAAAAGAAAAAAGGTTTTTATGTTTTAAAGATTTGATTAAATGTGACGTCAACAAACAGAAGTAAAAGTAACTGAGAGAATCGCAACCGCGATTAAGAGTGACATCTCGTGTAGAGGAAATTGAAGGAGTTTCTGACATCTGCGCGGCTCGGTGAGGATTCTGACAACTCCTTGGAAACTGACTTAGGGAAATGTCACGTGGATTGCGCGGCTACAACATTTTGATACTTTATTAAAAAATGTGTAAAATTGTTTGGTTGAAAAGTGTTATAGTATGATATTTGAGTGTAATATGATGATTACTTTAGTATTGCCAAATGAATGTTCGTTGAACTTGAAGTAACGCTTGACTTTTTCAGCTTAGCTTAAGTATTTTAATTTATTCTATGTAAGATTGTAAGAAAAATATATACACTTATAAAAATCATTTTTTTTTCTACTAAGTTTTTCACTAGCCACTAGTGAGCCCTATGGCTTTATTTTTATTTTCCACCTCGATATGTAGAGATTAATTAAGCTTACAAATAATGCAGTTTAATACCATATCCTTTGTTTAATCTCGTTATCTCAATAATAATTAAAAGTTCATTCATCATCATAGCAAACAACTTCGAAAAACACAAAACAATCAAAACTACCCAATCCCACACTACCCAAAGCAATGCAAATGGCGACCAAGCAATAATCACAAAAGTAAGCGATACGAATAAAAATAACGCGTAAAAAAGCATTCCGCCCCCTCGGGGCTCGGATTTAACATACCTAATGCGATTTGCGTGTTCCCTCACACCTTGGCAACTGTCTGTAATCGTTTTAAGACGTTGTTGACTTGATGCGGATTTTTTTAAAGAGGGTCTATTCCGCGGTAATGCGTTATTTGAATGTCTCTTTCGAGGGTTTTGCTTTGTGGTTGCGTAATGTCTTGTAGGACAACTGTTTAAAAGGAGGTAATGTGGAATGTCTATTTTACTATTGATTCTAGTAAAATTAGTAATATAAAAGTTCTTAGGTGACATTTCGCTCTCTTGCGACGATAATGTGACATTTCGAAAACCTCAATTTTACAGTATACCATTTTGATCGTCGCTAACTCTTTAAATATTGCGCTGATTACTTAACGATGTTAGAGTGTATTTTAGTTCAACTAATTGTAAAACTA
>DVXP01004301.1:0-10496 GCA_018235645.1 Junonia grisea
TGCGATGGCCGCCACAGCACGGAAAACGGAGAGGCTACGGGATCGCTTTCGCAGCACGTCCGCGGCCTCTCCCGTAATCCGTATACTTTTGAAACAGTTTTTAATGATGGAATAATTGCTACTCGGGTACATCGTGATCATTATAGAATCTATTTAACGATTATAATGTTTTAAACATTAAAAGTTCAAAAAAATGTTGAATATTTTATGCATAAAAATAAAAAAGAAGGAAAAGATTACGTCAACTCGAGAATCAAGGTTTGAGAATATTAAAATGTTAGAGTAACATTTAGTGATTTTTTGGAAATACAATACCTTTGAGTCTTTATGAAAACTTGATTAATAAGTTTTGACATCGTTTAAAAAATCTATTGTACGCATCGAAAATATCAATTTTTTTATGATAACATATTAATTATAATCTTTAAAGTATCAAATTACGAACGTATAACAAATTTACTTAAAAATTAACAAGGAAATATGTATTGTACAATATTTAAAATAAATGAGTATGTTTATTTTGGTCGACAAAAATAAAATTTATCTTTAATTAAAGAAAATAAGTGACGTTCTGTAACAAGTTGATATATTATTTAAAATACGATAAATTATGAATTTTCTTTAAGATATTCAAGTACAAATGCCTTATTATTCATTTTCCACGTACTTTTTCATAAATTATGACTTATGTAGTCTGAGTCAAAAAGTTTTTCGGATATTTCATCAAGTGTAACTTAGGTACCTACCTACTTTATTTGCATTTACTATTATGGTCCTACGATACTCAAGCGTTAACGTTCTGAAAAGGGTTTCAACATTATCCCTCTTTTAGACTAACAAAATATTATCTTAATTATAATAATTACTTATTTTAGAAACTCAAGACTTTGGCAAGAAACTTATATCGTACTTTTTCAAAATCAAGTTAATGATTTAAAATATAACCCAATGTTAATGTACGAAAAATATTCGTGATGCAATATTTGAGTTCGAAAATCAAAATATATGTGTGTCGCGTACGACATCTGCGTAGTTTGTTTGCAGTCGGGAAGATTCCGCGGCGGAGTTTTTTGCTCGCGAAATTCTATCGCATGCAGCCGCACCCTAATTAAAATGTTCGAAACCAAATCCCTGCGGTCGCGATCTGTATCAGTTTTGCTTAATGGGCCGTTCTACAGCCGATTTGACGTCTAAAAACTCGCTCCTAACCTTAACTTGTAGGTCACTGTGAATGGATCCTTACGACAGATTTTTTTTGTTCTTATTTACTTATTAACGTCCTCTCATTAAGTCGAACGTTTTATAAATTAGTAAAGATTTTAAATATATTCAATGATACAAATTAGAATTTTCCAGTTTATCGAAACGTGAAATCGTGTGATATAAGATCTGTATTTTTTTAATATAACGACCGTATTACCGATTTCAAGCATGGGGCACACACGGGGCTCGGGTTTTTCGTCGGACGTGAATGGAAGACCTTCGAATGTGAACCCAGAACGAAAATCATAACGATTAGTTCGTGCGTTTATTTATTGTTACGATCTAACTAATTATTTCACAGCTTAATCTAATCTGTCACGCGTCTCGGTTGGAATTGTATCCATAATACGTTACATACCGATCACGGAATGTTCCTGTTTGTTGATTAAACACCCTAGAGACGGGCGAGATCGCTGGATCACAAAAGTAACTACTTGATCAAATGTAATTTAAAATTTCAATACAATCATTAACATGAGCTTCGGGCTATAAAACTTCATTATAAGAAAACGTTAAATGTTAATAATAACATTTAAAAATATATTACTGCAGACGTGTTAATGTTAACAGAATGTAGTATATAAACATTAAGCTGCAAAACTTTGCCTTTTGTAGGTTTTGAATGATTGTATTAGTTTCAATGATCGTTAGAGTTCGCTGAAGGTATGTACAGTATTTTGATAGTAGGGTCGGATGCACCTAGCCCGACAAATGTCACTCGGTGAGCCGCCGCCGCATTTAGTCGCTCCGAAATAGACGCCGCGTTCATCAACCCCTCACATTCGTCATCGGCGCAACTCTCAGCTGACCTTTTACATCGACGACTTTGCATCTGACACCCGAATGACCGTCAATAATAACGAGTAATGGAATACTTGCAACGCTATTGCCACGCCTAGCACCACTTTTTTTAGATCTAAACGTTTCGACTATCGCGTATTATGTTCTCACACTGATATCCTTGGATACATCGACTCGATTATCCGTATGTAATTTGGAGCTGTCAAATCGAATCCGAAATTAATTGAGTGTTCGTTTCAAACGGACCCGAACCGCAACGATACGCTGCAATTTCGACCCGTCATAATGACTGAGCGGCAAAAACTTTTGACACTTCGCTGCCAAAAAATAACAATCGATTATTATTTGATTTCATTTGAATAGGTCTTTTGTAAATAAAGCGCGAACTTGGGAGGCGAGGGTTTATTTGTAGAGGACACGGTTGCGAAGTCAAAGTTCCCATAATAGTCGGAGATGTTGAATTCTAATCGTGGCACTGCACGTAAACAACTTACGAAACTTTGCTTTAGTATCCACTATTAAACAAGGGCATATTAACAATTTTTATACCGAATAGATTATGAGGGAAACTACTAGATACTAGGAACATATAACTACTTTATTGTATTTTCATAATCCTGCACGTGTGTTACGAAACCGATAGACAGTCGCACGCGATCCGATCGTCGATACGTCACAAAAAGCTTGTACATCGACATTACGACTACCAGCTCTGTTATTTCTAGCGCCGTCGCAGGCGCCAACTTTAGATTAGATACAGGTCCCGTCTGCATCGAGCGCAATATTTCTGAAGCTTATTAAGCAATCCGTCATTCGTATACTAATAAATCTCTCGTCGATTAGCCGGTACCAAGGAAAATGTTCTGGTCTGTCTAATTTATTAGGAACTGTGATTTCAGGCTGAGAGCAAACAAGAGCCTAATCAACATTTTTTACGCAATGGCGTCAATAGTGTCTTTTACCTGTCAAATAATATGTTGTCTTGGCATACAAAACATTTTAGCGACAATTTCTTCATTTATCATGAGATGGGAATGAAGAATCTTTGATTGCGTTACAAATATTTAAAAACATCTGAGATTTTGAATTTTGTCTCAAAATTTCGACTCTACATAGGCTCTTGTTGCAGCCTCATTTCTGTTAGTGGTTTTTACTTGATGTAATGTTTCTTAAGTCAAGTTTTGTGTACGTGTGGCGATCTCCCATAACTCGCCGGTGGCAAAGCAACTTTTTACACACAGCTTCATTCTCTGAAACATTATCCAGGTGGGGCTGACCTTTAAGATTAACACGTATAAGACAACACTCGATAATATTATCCGTAAATCACAATTGGATTTTAAGCAATATTAAATTTCGTTATTGTTAAATTGCGAGGAAGTGAGCGGTGTTATTTTTATTACTATGTAATTGCTCGTAATAATGGGATAAGTGGTATTTCGGCGAGATGTCGTTTTCTCGAAAATATTAATCATTTTCTTATGCTGCTCCTCCCGCTGATTACTCAATTGTCTGATGATGACGCAATGCACTGCATTGAGGATAAAATCTCAATTTGTTATTAAGTTCAGTATAGGAAGACGAAGACAATCATAATAGAAGTTTATTTTACTAATTATTGTGGTGCAACATATTGTTAATAGATGGAATAATTTTAAGTTTAATTCGATTAAATTTATTATACAAACAATTTATTAACTTACATTAAAGCTTAGATTACATAAAGTTACTTTAGAATTAATTTATTCTCAATATCAATAGATTTTAAGATAAAAATCAAGTACAGTATCTCATAATAAAGGAAATAATTAATAAAAAATCATTAATTATTAAAATAAGCGATTGTATAAGTTGTAATGAAAACCTCATTAATGTTGAAGTTTTTTTTTCTTGTTTAAAAGCGAAATATGGATAAAATGACCTTGCGAATTATTCTTCGCATTCATACGAACGATATTAATGTATTCTTATTAACAGATTTATAGTTTTTGCCTTTTTATGCTATCGATATTACGAATAATTCATTTTTAATCTTTGTTAATGAACGGTTCAAGGTACTTACTTACCGAGATAAGGATACATTTAATCTATACTTGAGAAAATAAAATAATTACGAAAATAATTTTGCTAAATACTTATATCTACTTTTTAACACAATTTTTACCTTGGAACCAGTAAAAATGCACTAAATAAGACAAAGTAAGCTGAACAACTTAAATCAAGACCGAGATAATATATTCAGATGTTATGCCTTGGTATCTAATATTTTTTTGTCTTAAATATTCTAAAAAAATACATACAAACCTCTAGTTTACCAGTGACACATAACTTTTTTATTTAAAAAGAAATAAAATATAATTCACATTGATAAGTACTAACAAACATACGCGTAACAATTAGAAAAGAGTAAAATGAAAGACTTATTTATAATAGCTGTAAGTATGTAACACTTCGCAAAAGTGTGTCGCTGCACACGTGGGGAGCGGGTATTGTTCCATTTAATATTCGCAAATTACCCGGTGCCCGACCACATGGGCAGGGTGTACACGTATTAAAATATCGTTAAACACTAATTAAACTTTTGAGCTAAAACAATTTAAACCTGTTGGTTGTATTGTATCCATACGAATAGGTAGAGTTAGAAATGTCTAAGTAACGAAGCATGCTTGTCTATTTAACGTTATTATTCAAAACATTATAGAAAAAATAATGTCACAAAAATATTAAAAAACAAAATTACGCTTCTAGAATATAAATAATAATCTTTATATGGTAAAATTCTTCATAGAACTCGATATAAATAATGACTTATTTCACAACGTGACAACATAAATCTGTAGGTAAAAACATCGTTAGTTTCGTATTATACTCAAATATGCTAATTCATATTAATTCTAATCTACTTAATTTTTCAACAACTCACTTGTTATCTAATTGCTAGTATCTCGTGATTATTATTCCAACACTTCTTATATTCTTGTTGACCATATCAATGTACAGATGTTAGGATAGAACTATAGTTTACTAAAACGTATCCAAAACAACCTGTTCCATAAATAATTTCAACGATTTTGAAAAACCCGAAGAGTGATATTAAAAATAATAAAAAAACCCTATAATCACTTGAGTATGCCTTAAAATTAGGTTTGGTGTCCCTGAATTTAAAAAATTGCAATTGAGAAACCAGGACAGTTTACGGTAAAAAAAGGACGCACTGAGAGCTTTTTCATCGTCCTTGCTATTGAAAACCCAGTTGCTTAAAACTTGGATAGCCCAGGACGCCATAAAAAGGAGGAGATGTCCTGGGAAAACAGAACTGTTGGCAACCCTATAAGCACGCCTCGTCTCGATCCTCGTAAATAAAGAGGGTGGTCCGTGAACCGACAATGAACCGAGCGGAGTTTGCACGACAAACACGCCGTCACCTTCGTTATACCGACGAATATTCTTTCCTGCGTTACCATATTTTACACCTCTTCCTTTGTCTGCGAGCCTGTTACTTTATGTGGTGAAACATCTACATGTTAGTTTATTACGAATATGATTTGTCTACTTCTTTTCCTCGTTTTATCGTCGTTTTGAATTTATACAAAATTGCAATATTTTTTTATCATAGATCGCTTTTCATTCTTAATTTTCTTTTGACAAACTAATTCAACTTTTGAAATACTATAAATCTATTTTCTTTTCCATAAAGCATAGACAACAAGGCTCTCCTTAATCCAAGTCTTGTCGTGAGTTTAAAATAGGTAATTCTAACGTATGCTAACGTAAAACGGTCAGGGTCGTTGAGACTCAAGGTCGAAGCACTACGCTCCCGCGTGTCTACTTCAAAGAAGCTCAAACTAAGGACCTCTAAGATAATGGAAATGTATCTTGTTAGAACTTTCTGTAAAATTAAATAAACCCGTAAAAATATTTTGCCTAACAATTCAAGTTGTTATTTCAATGTTTGAAAATACACGTTCAATTTATATTGGTATAAGAAAACCTTAAAGTAAATCTAACGAATTGTAAATAATTTTATTTTTTATTATTTTACATTGTCTGTATTTCTATGTGAACTTATTCGCGAAAGACAGAAAAGAAACAGTAAAAGCCCAAGCCAAGATCACGGGCCAGATGTCAAAGTACTGTAATGCAGTATCTCCTTTATACGAGTAGAATCATTTTCGGTATGTTACTCTCACTCCTAGCAAGCTATGCCCTCCTAGTAATTCATTTGTAATTTTTGTTTTTTTTTTCATTGTAATTTTTATCCATTGTATTTTTTGCAAATATTTCTTCTATTCTTTTAAATAAAATAAAAAATACCAAAACGTACATTCCTCGAGTTCAAACAAGACTTAAAAGGTTTGCAGATGTATCCCACCCAGACCACAAGTCTGACATTTCCAGTGAAAAGTGTCCAATATGTCATATTTCTAAAATCATTTGTTACTGAGTCATCAGCGCGCCGGCGAGGACGGTCACCTTTGCTCGATCTATATAAGAGTGGATTTATGGCAGACAAATAGCACGATAAAGTGAACCAGACTAGAAAAACCTGTAAGGATAGACAAAGGCGATTCCTTCCAACAGGTGTTTCGTACTTAAAAGGTTTGCGAAGAAGCCAAATAGCGCTGTATCTCGTTCCAAAAAGTTCAAAGGACTTAAAAGACCTTTACAAGACGAAATACTTAAACAATGTTTCAACTTAGACTATTATGATTAAAGATAACTTAAGTATTTGGCCGAGGAACTCTACTATTGTCAATTTCCTTGAGCATCTAAATTCACGCATTATATATTATATAACCTCATAAGATCTGACCTCACGTACATATTTGCGGACGTTAAGACGGCGACTCGAAGTTTGTCAGCGGTATCCTGCTTATCCAAATCTAAGTTCATGGCGGTTCGGTACGTCGACCATCTACAATTTTATTATATCTAACAATAACAATAGAATTGTAACACTTAATAACATGTTTCATAAGGCGATAATAGCGTGTTATTTGGAAAAACCGTGACCGCTCAGACGCTAACAATAATGCCTCAAGTATACCTAAAACAACTTTGATATTTCGCCGACGCGATCGCATAAAAAACTCGTCCAAATTTTTTACTGGCCATAAATAAACGTCCCTAAATATCGAAGTATCGTTATAGACGGTTTTATTAATATTTACTTAATGTAAATTTTAATAACCTACGATGCATCCTAAATGAAGTAAGGTCTATGTCAACACGATGCGGGTTGATCAACCGATAAGCGAAGTATTATCGTAATAAAAATCTTGTCCCGAATCAAAATCTTACAAATATTGCGCAATAGATTAAGTGACAATATCACCTGGTTTGCGCTGCACTAATATTTAAAACATTAATGAGCGTATAAAAACTACAAATATTTGTAATGTAGCGTAAACCCGTGTGGAATACTCGTAAGCATTTGCGATGAACAAACTCTAAAGATATATTAATTTGCTAAGTGCAGACGACTAAAATTGTTTACATATAAGAAACTATTACTACTATACAAGTACAAACGATCGTATAACTAGGATTTCAGAAGTAATAGTGTTATTATTAGCTGTAAGTTTAAATGTTTTACAATTACCAGGCGTTTATGATCGATCAGGAGCTCGCTAACCAAGCGAGAGGTGATTAGGAGCCGTGAGAGCTGGCGACGCGCCAAGCGGGCCACGGTGCGTTCACCCACAAGCTCACCTCGTAAAAGATAATTAACGATTGTTTTTACACGCCCCGCGCGATATTCGAAATATTTTGACTGTTGTACTTAACGTGCCTTATCGTGGAAAAGAAGCACAATTTGTTGGTTCTGGCGGTTGACAAACTCAATGTCGCGATTAGCCTTGAGCTTGAAATTGTTTCCTCTCAAAGTTAAATAAAACGCGGTGTAGGTACATAAATATGTCACGTGTATTTTTTGCGAATACAGATTTTATCTCACGTTGTTCGCGTTGATTATTCAATACGTAATTCCATTAAGCTCATTAAGTTATCGCTCAATCATACCAAATTAACAAATCATTGAGAAAAATCTATAAAAAACAACATTTAGTACACATAGAAATGAAATATTATTTTGTTTTCTATAGAACTATTATAATTATTATAGTAATTAAAAAGTAGACAATGTAACACGCATTACCAGGACACCAGCGGCATCTAATTGTTGCATAATATTGTATCAATTTGAGTAAGGTCCAATTTGTACACGAGATTTTATTGTTATGCCTGTTTCCAATACTATTGACCCAATATTACGAATCTCTTACGTCAGAAATTAAAACGCACGCAACGCAAACGATAATAGCCACTATGTTTACTACACAAAGTCCATTTTCGTATGTCCATTAAATTTTCAGCATGGCAAGTACGTATGTAACTACGTAATTTCACACCTGATTCATAAACGAGAGATCATTGAACCATCCGTATAAGAGCGAGATCACATCGACACGAACTGATTTTAGGTAATTAATATCATATTTGTATTAAACTTGAGAAACGAGCCAGGAAACGTTGATTAGATTGAAAAATTAACATGTTTAATTGAATATTATCATATTATATTATATGTTTCCTTTTAGTAATTAAAATACTGGCCTATTGCTCCATACACGCTGCTTATAAGTATAAAACCGGCCCATTCGTTATTCGGTATTGGTTCGGTTTCATAGAAAATCAGACAAAGGTTTACAAAACTCCCGAGTATCATTCAGCTACAATGTTGAGGACATTTCATTCTGAGAATTTTCTAGTAAAAATACATCAAATTTTCAACATTGATCTAAATCGCCAAATTGAATTTATTAGAACAATTTTTGAATAATGACTACGTAAGTAATAAACACTCGTTTCTTCATAAATCTTACATCTGATAGGGAGTAAGGGTCTGAGTATACAATTAATTAAGCACTGAAAAGGGCAAGGAAATTTGGGTCAAGTGTCGCCTCTTAGCTCAGACTTCACAGACAGGGGTTAATAAAATTTGTGTATTAATAACGCCTTTACGTACCTACATCCGTCTCAAGACAACCTAAATAAATGTCGTTATAATACACACATACATACATACTAACTATATGTATATACCTACAGTAGAAGCTACTTAAACAGGAGGTTGTATATTTAGAAAATTATATCAAAATTCAACTTGTGAAGTTTATAAAAACCTAAATAATAAATAAGTTGTCAACAGACACATTTAAGATTTTCTTACTTTTGATAATAACATATTTTATTACTTGACGACATTTCCTTGTAGATGTCTTTAACCTCACTCGTATGAAAAACTGATAAAATAATAGAAATAAAGTTTTATTTTATGTCTAGAAATGTGTTATGTGTTATAATTCAGGTTTTTTACAAGCACTAGATACTAGGGCGGCAGAGAGCGCTCTGTCACCTCTCAAGACTGAAACTCTAGTGGGTTGGGCTAGGTTGTGTCATGTTTTCACTTTTAATTTGATTTAAAAACTTGCCGTATAACGAGATCCTACTGTCCACTAGGCATGAACGAAGTCTCAATTTCTTTTAATGACATCTTCTTTTACAAAGTTTTTTTTTTTAATTTCTTATTATTTATTAAGGCGAATGAATGCATCAAACGTACAAGCTATGATGGATAAGTAAATAATAGTTTCCAAACTTCCTTATTCGCAATCGGTTTAACAAAAGGTCACTAAACTATGTTCACAAAAAACATGTGTACGTAATGTACATTTGTTTTAAAGATTTTATCTCGAATAATACTTAAAGTGACAAAAAAATATCATAGCTTTTGCGAATCCGGTTAGTTTTGGGTATTTGAGCCCATTTAAAAGACATCTTTAATACCTACATAATTCTAGGTCACCTACGTGTTTAGAATGTTTATGTTACCACACATAAAATAACTAGTTTCGTCGTTCGAGCTGGCAAATGAAATTAACAATTGGACAATATACATAATCTGTTAACTAAAATAATTGCGGGTCTTAATTTTAAATATTTGGACGGTCGTATAACGCCTGATAACTCTCTCTAAAATAACTAACAAATTAAAATAAAACTAGCACCTATTCGCATCTCATCTGCATATGAAAATTGCATTTTCCAACTTGATTCTCATTGTTATACCTACATAACGATTAATAACCTTACGTAACTAACTAACACTATTCTTTATTTTATAGCTTACAAATTATTTTGTATAATCTATATTATTTTACAATTTCATCAAAATCTGTTAAAAAAATTTTTCACGAACATGTAATAAACCATATGTGTCGACAAAATTAAAATTATCTTAAAGCCCGTCACAGACTTAGCTATAATATATATTAATATACCGTACTATATATATTATACCAAGCTACCACTCACTGAAAAATATATATTTTGCCTTCATTTGTATGATGGTCGCCTATATGGTACTATGC
>DVXP01004302.1:0-10495 GCA_018235645.1 Junonia grisea
CACGGAGGCGTAGCTCCCCCACATAGAATGGTTTTTATCTATGAAAGCGCAGCCTCTTATATTGTATACTCTTTGATCTCGACCTTGATTGGTAGATACCTAATGTTTTGTTCTGCGCAGCGTAATGCGCATAGTTCGGAGCATTCAAGTTCCGTGAATCATACAAAGTGTTAAATATTCAAATACAAAGACACTTAAAGTTCCTTTTCTAAAAAATGTCATTTGTAATAGGTACTTTGCGGTGCCTTTGCCCATACTAATTAGAAAAACTTAATATACCTATTCTTCTTACTTTCTCGTTTCGTTCTTATACATCACTTACATTGATCTATTAGTGACGTCATTGATAATGTTTCATTAATGTTTCAATCGATCTACGGCATCGTAAATTATCGATTACCTTTTGCGATATGAGTTTAATAACATTATGATTCTTCACTAGAAATATATAAACAAGGAAAATCAAATCTACACTTTCTATAATAATGAAATAAGTGAAAATATAATTATTGTAGAAAATTTGTTAATTTGTCTATAAGAATTCAACTGTTATATATCCAAGAATTTTTTAATATTCCTGAAGGAAAAGTTTAGGTTTTAAATTTTATTTTAGCCAAAATTTTGTCTATCGTTTTTCACTCATATTGATAGTACGAGTAAAGTCACATGCTAGCGTTTTGTTTTCATTTTACTTCTTACCTTTCAAACATTGATAGGCCTAAAATTTTCCAACAAAAGTAGATTTTTCTGAATGATATTATTATTGTGGCAATTTAAAATGAAAAAATCTGACTATCACCTAAATTTTCTAGAGCACTCCTCAAGTGTTAGTTAAAAAATATTCTTTAGGATCAAAATATCCCTAAAAAGCTTGGTACTAAAGAAGATATTTCCTCTATTATAGAAAATCTGTCAAACGAGGAACGGACATGGGAGGAAATTATGCAGATCAAAGCGATGCCGGTGCCGATGAACCAGAAGAGGGAAATAAAATCGAGATTACAGGTAAATATTATGTTTTAGTATTTTAGGATAAACTCGACTTGGGTTGTTTACTTAAACCAATTAGTGACAAATGCTAGGCATAATTTCATTCTAGTTTAATTCAATAAAGTTGAAAAAATAGCCTCAATAAAATATTGTGTTATTCTAAATTTTTCGTCTGTCTAAAGGCGCATTTTTTCATTTAGTTTAACCCATTCTACTTTGAGTGAACAAATAAAAAATAAAAAAAAACATTGCCTTAATGTGGTGGACGTTAATTTACGGATCTTTTGTAAATTTTATTTTGTTCAAAGTCCTTGTATTTGATACGTTCTAAGTAATTTAACTAATTTTCTTTTCAGAACGCAACAAAACTCCGACTCCAAGGTCTGGAACAGTTACAATGGCGTCAGCGTAAAGTATTACATCGATTTCGAATACGTTTCGCCGAAATCGTCGGCAAACTCGAACTATGGCAGTCTTCCTTACGGGAAATCGAGGGGAAATTCGGCACAGGCGTTGTTGCCTATTTCCTCTTCCTCAGATGGCTGCTATTCCTAAACTTTGCCATATCAGTATTCGTCATAATGTTCCTAATTTTACCCACAGTTTTACTAGTCGAAACTGTCCAAGAATGTGACGATTTCGTCGAAAATTCCACAATTTGCTGTTCCCAAGCGTATTTGCAGAGAAATTTGACGAATACCAACATTATTCTGGACCTTATCCAAGGTACTGGCTGGATGGAACGGACGATTCTATTCTACGGTGTTTACAGTGATCAAATATATACGTATTTCGTGAAAAAACTTTGGGATGCCCAAATGTACTATAATATGCCCTTGGCCTATATTTTGATTCCGATTTCTTGGACTCTTTTTTCCCTGATTGCGATTGTTAAAACGGCAGCCAAAGGTTTTAAAGAACGATTAGTGGAAAACGAAGGGCAGTTTTACATGTATTGCAATCTCGTTT
Organism: Junonia grisea; assembly: GCA_018235645.1. Taxonomy (NCBI): domain Eukaryota; kingdom Metazoa; phylum Arthropoda; class Insecta; order Lepidoptera; family Nymphalidae; genus Junonia; species Junonia grisea. The sequence goes on from DVXP01004302.1 coordinate 1,960, forward strand.
TTGGTGGCTGGGACTTTTGTATCCATAATGATAAGTCCGCTAAAATTAAACACAAAGCTTTATACAATGAAATCAAAGGATGTTTGGAAGAAGAAAGGTATAAAGAAGAGAAGCAGTCCAGAACGAGAGAAAGTCAGATTTTAATGTATTTAAAACGAATACTCATAAATTTACTCGTTTTTGTAATTTTGGTTGGATCCGGGATTCTAATTTACGTGATTTTTAACCAAGCGATGGATCAGCTAAATAAGGAACAGTTTTCGTCAATGGAAAGTGATTTCGAAAATCGTACAGAAATCTTAAATTCAGAACCAGATAATACGTATTCGTTTTGGCGATTACGGCAAACGCTGCTAGAATTTCTTCCATTCATAACTATAGGGGTTCTAAACATATTTATTCCGGAAATATTTGGCTATTTGATTAAATTCGAAACGTACACACCAGCAAATGCGATAATAATCACTTTATTACGTACAGTTTTATTACGATTGTCGTCTTTAGCGGTTTTGCTCAGCCAAATTTATATACAAATAACGGATCCAGAGAGATTTCGATGTTCCATAGTGGAAGAAGAATTCAGACATGAATGTTGGGAGACGTATGTAGGGCAACAGTTATATAAATTGGTCTTAACTGATTTTGCCTTACAATTCATGATGACGTTCTTCATAAATCTACCCAGAGCCTTTATAGCAAGGCACAGTAATAGTCGATGCCTGAAAATTATTGGCACACAAGATTTTTACCTCCCAAAACATGTTTTAGATATCGTCTATATCCAAACAATTATTTGGATGGGTGCATTTTTCTGCCCATTCTTACCAATTATTGGGACAATCTTCTGTTTTCTGATATTCTATATCAAAAAATTCGCCTGTTTAACAAATTGCACGCCATCTCCAATTGTTTATAAGGCGTCTAAATCCAAATCTTTATTCATGTCGGTTCTATTACTAGGATTCGTGATATCAATACTTCCGGTAGCGTATTCCGTGGCGGAAATATCGCCATCTTGGAATTGTGGGCCATTCCGAGGCTACGAAACGGTTTGGTCGTTTGTCGTGGAAACTTTTAAGGCATTTCCATACTTGGTCAGAGAATTTGTATTTCTAATTGGGACGTCTACGTTTGCTGTGCCAGCTTTCGCGGTTTCATTATTCTTTTTGTATTATTATTGGGCGGTTGCGGCGGCTAATCGACATATGGTGGAGGTTTTGAAGAATCAATTGGTTTTGGAGGGTCATGATAAACAGTTTTTGCTGAACAGATTAAGTGCGTTTATAAGGCAGCATCAGAAAAGATGTGAGAGGCGGAATAGAGCTAGTTTTGCAGATGATGACTCGTCTATACAGCATAGTTCTAGATAAAATAGTAAATAAATAACTAGTCTCGATGTATGATAAAAAGTAAACGATAAGACGCCATCTTGTTTTTAATTATCATCTAGAAAAATGATTTAGTCATTTATTTATATATTTTCCCAATTTTTTGTGATTAGAATGAAATGGATGAATATACATTCCTTCTTTGTTTCTTGTGACTGTCTTTTATCGAAATTTTTCTCCTTTTTTTGGGTGCTATCGACTGATTTTTAGTCTTTACGAGCATTCCTAATATGGGACTAGTCAATGGTTTTAGTAATCATTTAAACTAAATTTCATTTAAGTATTCTCTTTTTCTATTCCATTTTTTATTATTATTGTGTCGAAAAGTCCTTTAAAACCATTGTATATAGGGTGTCTGTTATTAATTGCGTTTCCAAAAAGATTGAGTTTTCTAAAGAAAAATAAAATCTATTAATTTTGGAACACTCTGTGTAACGCTCTCTTATATAATAGCTGCTATATTTACATAAAATAACATATAGCATTTATTAGTTGAATTTAGTGAATTTTTTTTAATTTAGTTTAGCGATCTCAATAAATGAAAATATACAATATTTTTAATGTAAGACTTATTTTAAAATAGTCAAATACAAGTTTGTATCCGATGTAGTATATTCTAGAATAAAACAGTGCCTATAGTGTTAGGATAGGTTCCTAACAGTAAGATTATTTACGAGTTGAAATATTAAAACACACACACCCACACACACATTTAAACACTAAGTAAGTACGTAACTTGCATAATAAATTAAAAAGTAAATAATTAAATGTACAATTGCAATATAAAACGATTTTATAAATGCATAATAGGGGTCGTTCAAGGATTACCTAACGCAATTTTTAAAGATTTTTAGATCCCCCCCTCCCCCACATGTAACGCACCGTAACGTTGTTCTGTACTCCTACCCCTAGACGTTACGTAATATTTTACCAAAATTAGGTGAAAATGGTCACTAAAATAATTTTCGAGAACATTTTCATCTAAAAATCACAATTATGTCGTTACGTAACGCGTTGTTGTTATACCCCCTCCCGGCCCCATAACGCACCGTAACGTTTTACAAGACCCTCCCCTCCCCCCAAACTGCGTTACGTTATACTTGAATGAACCCATAGAAGATATAAAAAAAAATATGGGAGCATGTTTAAGTATATTAATAGGTACGTATTGTACATCCGGCTTGGAATGCTCTTAGTGCAAAGACTTTTTAAAATATGACTGCTGAAAAGATCTTAGAAGGATATCCGAGTCCTGCCAGGCCTACGTTATTTTAGCAAATGACGTAAGTTCCCTATTTTTTACGGACTTGAAGCGTCTTTCAGAAGTATAAAATAACCCACTAAAAGAGTCTGGCTACTATATGCAATTGTTAATAACAATGCAAACAGCTTTTGCTACTTTGACGAAAATGACCATGATATTTCCTATTTTTCTGCTACCAGTAAAACGGCCCCGCTTTCAGCTTAGCAAATATTCATTTCTTCTTAACTGTACATTTTATTATGTGTCCTAAAAAATTCTTCTTTGCGTACTTACCTTTAATGGCAATGATGTTGAGGCCACCATTCGCTTCCTCTAATTCGAAGTCCCGTGTGGTCGGTGACCTGGGGGCCGCGCCCAGGACCACAGCCACTCCTGGAAATTTAATACTCGTGTTACAGCTGTAAAGGAAAATATTGTGAGTAAACCTGCATGTGCTGGATTAAATTCTGACACTCGAATATCCGCTCCCGTTCGATTTCGGCTTGTATTTCTACAAACATTACTTTCTAGATCTGGGTGTTTGTCCTTGTCTTTGCACAGTGCCTCAGAGACAGGGGCGTAGCTACCGCCGTATCAGCCGTATCAATTATACGGGGCCCCGGGCCTACAGGGGCCCCAAACGTGCCTAAACAAAAATTAGAAAAATGCTATCTATACTTTTGTCTGAAAAGTTTTCCGCATGTTTTGAAAATTGGAGATTTTTTTTTATAGATTTGAATTTGTTCTTTTCGAATTTCTTCTTTTAATCTTTGCCGCTCGTGCGGTACCTAACACTTATTAAAAATTTTGCATCTAAAATCACCTTTGTTGTTACTCATTTTTTTATAAAAAAAATATATTTTCTAAATTAAACTGCAGAGAAATTCCTATAATTTAAATAATTATAACTTTTTTTGTATAATCAATACTGAAAGCAAGCACCACTAAGTCACGGAAGTCACCTCAACTCGTGTCTTGTACTAATAACTGATTTCCTTGCCACCATGAGATAAATATAGCGCATTCTCCTTCGGCTTGTTTTCTCAGTTATTATTATTGTCAAGTAGATATGGTATAGCCATCCATTTGCCAAGCAGACTGTACTTGGCCAAATGGGACAAGCAAGCTGATAAGTTGGTTCGAAAGTTATTAAGCCAATTTTTGATTATGATGTCTAGATAGAGTGTTCGGTTCGTAAAGAAAAAAGTAAAGAAGACAACGTCCATTAGTGACAAGCAGCTGGCAGTGTCTGCAGACATGGGAGTAGCCACGGTGGGGCAGGAGGGGGCGCTTGCCCACACCTGGATGCCAGTTCCAGTAATGATTATTTTAATCCTTTAAAATTTTCACCAATTTCCAAAATTTTATGTACGTTCTGCTGGCCCCGGCAAAAAACAGTAATATTGAGCCTAAAATCTCATTTTTTGTTGTTATTTACACTTTTCATTGAGTCGGCCTTGTACCTACTCCGGTTTTGCCTACCCCTTAGGCCAAATTCGCTAATTTGTCCACCCCTATATATGCTATGCCCATGTCTGCAGATACTGCATTTGCTGGTTTCTGAGAGTTACCTCTTTTCTATTCATCACTCCATCTAGAGATTAAATAATCAAAGAAGTCAATGATATCTTTTTCAAAATTATCTTCGAGATAATTGTTATTCATTATTTAATAAAAGAATCCATATTTTTCTATTCAAACATAATTACTTTTTTGTGGAAATTCTTAGCAGCGCGAATTTGTAATTAATATGTCCGTGGTGGTTGCAGCGCTTGTACACTAAAACTATTGATTTTTCAAATAGATACATTTTTTCTAGTTTAAATTAGTGCTGCTTTCGTGCTATGTGCCATTCGCAGCCCACTGTTGGACATAGACAAGACAATGCACTCCAGTAACCATGCGTACTTCAGCAACCCAGCTGGCTGAAGGGCATCCCACACTAAGTTGATAAGCTAAGACGCGGTCTTCACTCCAGGACACGTCTCTAACGGCTGGCAAAGATGTGGCCGGCCCAATACCACTTCAACTTGCTAATTCTGTGACCTACGTCGGTTATTTTGGTTCTCTCGTAGATTATTTTATTTTCCATTCTATCCTTGAGAGAAACTCAGAGCATAGCTCGAACCATAGCAGTCGCTTAGCGACTTCGAATCTGTGGCTTTTTTCTCAAAGATGTGTCGGCCGAGTTGTACAAGTAAATGCTGACCTGTACAACTGCAAGAAGAACGCCATCGACATTCACCGGTCTCGGCATGACATATCTGTTGAACATGACTTTTCCATGTTTTGTCCAAGTACAAACGGAAACACACGCGTCGGTAAAGTTGAATAATTAAAGTCGTTCAGCATTTGATTCAGCTTTTCTAGTAAAAATTACGGTAAAACTCTTACTGTCTCACTATTGACGTTGACATCGAGTGTAGTCCAGGATTTTGAAGACGTTCCTAATCGCGTTGGTAAACAGTTTTGGGATTATCAGCTCCTTATCTTTAATTTGGACGGCCAGTCGATTTGACTGATCTTTTCAACTCAGAAACAACTCAAGCCTTGATGGAGTCGAAGGCTTTCTCGTAGTCCACAAATGCCACATATAGCGGCTCATTATAATCTTCTGTATGATCTGCGGAATGGTATAATCTATGGTGCTGTAGCCCGGTTTGCTCCGAAAGTTAGTATCCGTCGAACTTAACTTATGGATACAAGATACGAGGCGGCAAAGTAGAAATTCGCAAAGAGGGGGATAAAATGTATAACGATCAATTTTCAAAACTTTCGGAAAGCATTTCAAGTAAATACTTAAATATTACTTTCAATTTAATGCAATTATTGTTTATTTTATATTTGGGGCCCCCAAAAATTTTGTGATACGGGGCCCCGCTAAAGCACGCTACGCCACTGGGCAGGTAACTATCAAATGTGACATTAATCAACTATTGTAGTAACATGACATACTTTTATGATATCTATTAATTAGATACATTGCCGGCGTTTGGGTCACTAACACGCCGGGTAAAATTTCTGTGTGAAGCCCTTTTAACCTAAGTAACGGGCCTATCTTGAAATTTCTACCTTGCTAATTTAACTAAAAAAAGGTTGCTTATCTTGAAACAACCTAATTAGTTAAAAAAACAAGGTCGTGCGTCCCTACCAAAGAACTCTATACATTTCGCCGCCCCTAGGTTAGCCCTTGGCGCCCCCAATAATTTAGCAACCTGGCCGGTTACCCTACCTGCCCCCCCCTCTCCTTGCGCTGGTACTGATGATAAAAAAGGTCGTCACTTTCCGTTGCCTATTTTAATTATTCTATTTTTTTATGGTATAGGGGGCAAACGAACTGACAGATCACCTAATGGAAAGTGAATGCTGCCACCCATGGACATTTGCAGCACCAGAGGCACCACAAAATGCCGGCCTGTTAGCGTTGAGGAAATAGATGGGGAGTTGGGTTTGCTGGATCCGGCTAGATCCAGCTGGATTTAGATCAATCCAGCTGGATTGAAAACGCCACTGGATTGCAATCCCTAAACACGACGCAAGCGTCATTTTACTCCAGTTTGCTGTGGGGACGTGGTATCACTCCAGTCGAGCCAGCCCATTCGTGCAAATGCATGACTCTCCCTCGTTATAATTTTATATAACTATTTCATAATTTAATAGGTGTCGAAAAAACGTTTTGCCCAATTAAGGTAAATCAAAAGGAGGGTCATGATTCTGACCTGTATGTATGTATGTAAGAATGTATATAGGGTGCGGAATTATGCATGTTCATCTGTTCGTCTGTTCCCTTATAACTTCTAAACTATCATAATTGGACAAATAAGGTGTCATTTAAAATCTCGTCGTCCACTCGTTACAAATTATGTTACGCTACATCAAATTGCGTATTTCAGATTTTTTTTTTCGTATTATTATTATATTTTGTATGCCAAGTTTGTTATCGCATGATAGAAGTTAATTGGCACATTTCAAATATTACTCTTGTTATGTATTACTTATAGCGTAGGGACGTTTTGTAATGTCAAATCTGTATGTATGTAGTCCCTTGTACTAAATAATGAATTATAGCACTTGTTTTCATATCAGTGTTTATCTATTATTAGAACTAGAATCAAATATTGATTGATGTTATGGAAATGTATATTTTAAAGATTAGGTAATTTTTATAATGTGCTTGTAGCCACAACGACACATCGCTACAAATAAGCGTGAAACAATAACGTGTACAAGTTTTAGCGCTAAAATCCTGCCAAATATTCAGTTATTCGATCAGGGGGCTTGTCGAATATTTGGTATTCGGTGTACTGGCGAATATACTATTGGTTGCAAGCCTACAATAACTATTCAAACAGCTAGAAGTAAGAAAAAATAATTATTTTTTATAAATTAAAATTTAATCAATTAGACGCAACTGTACCCACATCTATTTATTTTTATACAGCAATGTTAGTTTTGCAAAGATGAAAAAAACATAATTTGTTTTGATATCTAGAATTAGTTCATCTTCAGTAGATAGTTAATTCAATCTTTATGTCTATGTTCGATAACTTTTCACGTTCACAGATATGTAGATAACAGTTGTTCATTTTAGAGTATAGACAATGCTAGTCTATAACTCAATAGACAAAAATGTTTAACTGACACTTTTTTTAAAGTTTCGAGATGAAAAGTGCCAAGTCAAATTAAATTAAACTAAAAGTTTCTTATTTGTATTTTTTATTGCACAGCTTTGAATATACATATTTAAGAATCTTAATTTTATTATAAAGGTCAGTTTGCATTTTTCTTTAAATTATATTATGTTTGAATAAACTTCTTATGATTAAATACGATAATTTAATCTACCCTCAGCATTTGCCGCGCTTTTTATTTGATTCAATAAATAAAAATATTTAAAGGACATTACAGTTGAATTAAAATAACAAAGATGGAAAAGTATTTTAAGAATTTTATACTATGCGGCGAAACCGATTACTACTGCATTTTATGTGAAGAAGGTTTTATAGACGATAAAATTGTTGAGAAACATTTGCGTTGGGAAAAACACAGGAACAATCTAAAAAAACAGGAATATGTTCACAAATTTAAAAGGGATTGCATTTATAAGGTATAGTGACACTTTTTAATTTTTTTACAATTTATTGAAGAATAATGATAATGATAAGGTCACTCAATTCCTTGGATTTAATATAATATTATGAACTCAACTTAAATTGAATCATGTGATGTCATTCATGATGACTTCAAATTGACCTAATATCTTGGTATTTACTTAAAAAAATTACTATCATATTTGATTTTTAATTATGAGGCACCCAGGTACACAATATTAATAAACTTTATTTCCCTTAGATTACAGATGTCAATTTCTATTGTGAAATTTGCAATTTAGTTATTAAAAAACCAGTGGATCATATAAAAGAAAATAAACACGAAGAGATGAAAAAATCTGATAAATATATTAAAAAGGCATCGTGTGTTCAACTGGAAGAGAATGGATCAATAAAAATAGGAAATGAAATTATTAATAAATTGCAATGGCATGGTATATCTGATAATATGTGTTTGCTATGTAATGAACCAATTCAAAGGATAGTAACTCATATTAATTCTTTTAACCACATGGTTAAATTAATACAATCGGAAATTATATCTGACAGTAACCAGAATTATAGAAAGGTAACATTTTTATTAATTTGTTCACTGTTTGAGCAAAACATTTGATTCAATATAATATTACTCTTAAAGTTTCATCAAAACCTATACAATAATTTTTCTGTCAGTAAAAAATAGTATGATTATTTTGTTGGGTATTTGAAAATTTCAGTTTTAACACATTCAGTGCCCACAACCCACCTGTTGGGTATTTTTGGAATTCATCCGTGTGCCCACAACCCACCTGTTG
>DVXP01004303.1:0-10495 GCA_018235645.1 Junonia grisea
AACCATCTCGGACTTATTATCAGTAAGTAATGCATCTTTCTATTAAAACTTTTATATTTAACATTTCTTATTATTTATTTTTATGTATCATTGTTTTATATTAGATTTAATTGACTACGTTATCTAAAACATAGTTTAACTGATACCTTAGGTCAGTCAATAGCCTGAGTTATCAGTAAAACTATCAATGACAATAAATGATGTTTGCTACAACTTAAAACAATTTCACCTAAATCTTGTGTAATGTTGAGTGCCAAATCTAGATTAGGTATACGTTTTTTTATTTAATCAATCAAAATAAAATATTACATTTCACCATTGGAATTGACTTATAGTCTATTCCAAATCAATTTATGAAAAAGTTAAACAGACAGTTCATTCACCTCACTACACAGTTTAATGATGTCCAGTGGATGATAAAACTTTAATCAACCTAAATAATATTTAATTGATTAGATATTCCAATTCTTAATTTGTAACTTTTTTCTTTGCTATTTATTTCCTTATGAATTTCCATAATCATCATTAATAAATATAAAAAGCATTTTTAATTAATAAAAGTTTATTATGTAGAAAAAACAAATATAATGTGTATGTTGGTTAAATTAGTGTGTAATCAACACATAATATTGATTGTAATGTATTTCTATGATTTACTGTTCAGATGTGTCATGTAAGGTAAAAAGTAAAGTAACAGCCTGTACATATCCCACTGCTAGGCATAGGCCTCTTCTCCTATTAAGGATAAGGTTGTAGAGCATAATCCACCATGCTGCTCTATTGCAATTTGGTGGATATGAATGTGTCAGAATTCCTCCCAGCACATGCAGGCTTCCTCGCTATGTTTTCCTTCACCGCCAAGCTCGAGATGAATTTAAACACAAATTTAGCACTTGAAAATTCAGCAGTGCTAGCCAGGGTTTGAACACACAACCTTCAGTTGTAGTTTTTTTGCCGATTACTACTACTGATGATACTAGTCTGTCAACCATATTTCATAACTTTGATAAATGTGTTATCTATACTATCATTATAAAGAGAAAATATTTGTATGTTACATACATAATGTTTATTTGTATGTGACCAATGAACTCAAAAGGCACTAGATCTATTAACCTATTTCAAAAATTGTTTTGCCATTATAAAGCTGTATTATCCCTCATTGTAATAAGCTATATTTTAAGTATATAAGCCTTTGTTTTGTGTGTTTGGGGTGGAAAGCTTGTTTACTATGTAATGGAGTACTTTGGAAACTTTTTCTATAATGTTATATAGTAATGTTTTGCTTGTAGAAAAGAATATCATCGTTCTGGTTCTGGTGAAGATTATTCACGAGAACCTCAAAAGTATTACCAGGAGTCGAGCAGACCACGTCAGCACGAGTACCAAGACAGTTACAACTATGACCGCGATAGAAATGAAAGGTTCGGAGTGTCATTATACATTATTCACATTAGCAAGTAGTATATTATCTAGAGCTAGTAGCTAGAACACTATTTCTTTTACAGATTTGCTCCACAAGAGGACAGACAGAGGGACAAGTATCGTCAAAATGCAGCTTATGTACCAAACGAAGAATACAGTGGTAGGCAGAGGGACTATGATGAATATAAAAGGTTAGATTTTCAGACTACTTTTACATACTGCTTCAGCCTACTCTGCATGCATGAAAATAACATGAACCAGCTCCCAATAATTACTTAAATGTCTTAGAATATCTAAGTAAAAGGTAGATAAGAAATAAACAGAAATCCTAACAAAATAGCTAGATAAATATTATTAATGGTACTTTAAATCATATTAATTTCAATACAAAAAGGAATCCCAGATATGAAGATCCAAGAAGGGACGAAGACCATTATAGAAGGGAAAGAGATGTGCCATATGATTCTAGAGATGACGCAAGAGGTATGTTATATTAAATATCATAAAATTGTATGAAATGTGAGTGTAGTTATCACCTAACCAAGTTTGTTTTGTTTAAGAATGCTTCCGTTTAAAATTGCTTATTAGTAGTAATTATGAAACCAGTTATAGCTTACAACTCAATATATCATTAATCTTTTAAATATGTACATAATTTGTACTTTATACTTCATCATAGCAATAAACAATTTGTGACATGCATTGTAGCTCCTATTTTTTTCAATGAATTTGATTGAAAAATTAATATATATTTTTAATTTTTAGGTAACAATAGATACAATCGCTATGAGGACAGACCTCCTAAAAGGCGAGAATTCGGCGACGCCCGAGATCCACGTGATTATCGCGAACGGTAAGAGAAATTTCAAAAAAAAATGTCAGTGATCTGTTGATTTAATTGATTGTGTCGTCATTATTTTAATTTCATGTTCACTAGACGTGGTCCCGCTGAGCCGGATCGTTATCGTGACAAGGAACATGAGAAGAGGGAAAGGTTACAAGAAGACAGATACTCGTCTGAAAGGTATGTTCACACCTTGTCAAATCACCATTAAAGAAGTTTGCTCACACTTTCAAAGTAATTCATATCTTGTTGAGTAATTAAATAATTTTAACACAAGTACAATGATAGTTTAGCCTCAGGACATAGACTTTGTTAATTATAATGACATTGCTGCATGTGTGTGCCGCCAAGCTGCTCAAGTGTATGTTCCGCGACGTTAAATGACTGTATTTGTTTTTACAGTGACACCTCTACAGACAATTATAATGAGTTCGGTCAGAACATGTTGCGGTTGCAAAAACATTTTAATGTTTTCACCTTAAATGATAATTACTCTAGGCATGTGTGAAATATGAACGTCTCTATACATTTAACCAGATGTGTAGTCATACCCTTATAATTTAAATGTATTGCTTTTCGAAGAAAGAAAGGAGATTACCAATACAAATTATTTTATTAATTTGTTATAAAAATGAAGAAAATCATGAAGACGCACTTTGGATCTCTGATTACATTTATGTTTCAACTAATAATAATTAATTACCATAAATCGATTGTAGAATATGTATGATTATTATTATCATGATCTTAAAAACATCTTATTTGTAATTGAGTACTTGAAGAAAATAAGAAATAAGAAAAATGGAATGTTGATACATCAAGTTTACCAATTAAGATTGAAAATAGAAAGGAACTAAAACCAAGAATTTCAAATGGATGAAAGATAGAATTATTAGAAGAAACATTTAAATAAATGCTAACATACCCACTTCAAATTAAAATGAACAATTATGTAAGTTGTACATATTTTGTTAAGTTATAAAAGAAAAATCGTAAATGTATTGGGATATAAAGGTCTGATAACTATTTTATGAAGTTACATCAAATTATGAAAAATCAAATAAAGGATAACATTACAAGAAAATGCACAAGATTTTGTATGTATGTATTATTTTGTTAAAATAAAAATCATCTGGATCAGGTTGTATATTTATACACTCCGCATAGAAAATATTCTAGAGAATGGAAATAATTAACGAAATGTTTAATCTTCTGCTTGTATTCAAACACGATGGATTGTCCACAGTTTGTAAAACTTATTGTGTTTGGAAAAAAAGAGTTTTATCCTATAATATCAAGTCAAGATGACAATACATTATATATGATCTACAGTGGATTTTCAACATGTAAAAGGATAATTTATGATATATGATGAAATTATTGGAAATAATGTACGCAATGTATTAATAATAATATCATTAAAGGACAATTTTTATGTGAAAACTATACTTACGCAATTTGTAAAGAACATTGTACTAGATTTTATGCACTACAATTTTATCATAGAAATGTAATAAATGTCGTCTTTGTTATTAAGTGTCGTAGATTCCATATATGTATTTTAACAGAGATATCCACGATCGGATGAAATTATGTAGGTATATCGTCCTGAATCATCATTCTTTTCAATGTGAAGCAATGGTAAGTGTACAAGGAGTGTCCAAATAACTGATACATCGTGTTGGGGTGTTTTTGATGTTTATTATGTAGCTAATACAGATTTAACTTTGTCATGCCAGTTATATATATCACGTTAAGAACAAGCTGTGACATGTATAGCTAGACATTATCAATGTATGTCTTGTTGGAAACATTCACTACAAAAATATATTATATAAAATAGTACAAAATTTTAAATGAAGTTTCGCTGGTATTAAGCATAAGAAATATTTAAATCAACAGCAAAAAGATCATTAAAAATTCTATTACTATATTCAAGTCTTCGATTATTTTTAATATATATAATATTCATTTATGTTCTGTCATAGCTTTATAATTTTGTCTTCAATATGTGAATCGAGAGTCAATAAAAACAAGACTGTTGTTATCAATTACAGGGGTCGTGAGGTTCGTCGCGAGAGACTTGGCAGAGTTGAAAAACCACCAGTTTTTGCTCGCGGGTAACTAAATATTAACATTTTTGTTTCAATATTTAAAGAAAATATTTAATACTGAAGTAATAAGTTATTAAAAGGGTCTATAATTTCGACTGGTCTAAACAGTTAAAACATGATACAATATCGAACACTGCTGTGTCTTTAATATTCTAAAATTCATTATTTCATTTATCGGCCCCAATTTTGAAAATTTTAAATTGTAAATCGCCGATAGACTGACTGTTCTTGATACAAGTTTCATTTATGTTGTGTCACCCATATCCCATGTCACCCATATCCTAAATTGCAGGGAGCACTCGCGATCTAAGAGTCCGGAGGAGCGCTACAGAGACGCGAGAAGAGGGGAGAGAGGGGAGCGAGACGAGAGGGAGAAGGTGGAGAGCGGAAGGAGGGACGAGCGACGCCGCCGCAGTGCAGAGCGCCGGGACCGGCCCGACAGGCCTGATAGACCCGAACGGCCCGATAGGCCCGACAGGCCCGGAGACGAGCGCCGCAACAGGCCGCGAGATCGCAAGACCAGGTTCGGCTGTGTGCTATTTGTTATTCACTGTGCTATGAGCCGAGATGGTCTAGTAGTGGAACAGACTTAATTCTATTTAAGATCGTTAACTGATGATTAAAACCCCGGCTAGCACTGCTGAGTGTTCAAGTGCTGTATTTAAATTATCGTGATCTTGTGCTTAATGGTGAAGGAAATCATTGATATATTCAATCCACAGTGGAGCAGCATGGAACATTAAAGTTTTAGATGTCTCTTTTCGGAGTAGTAGCATAAGTCCTTTAGCAGTAGGTCAATTACTGCTATTTTATTTTTCTACTTCTTTTTCTATGCATTTACCTCTCGTCCCCTGTTATGTTTTTTTAAAGTTTTACATTGCTTCTTCGTTCATGAACATCCATTTTATTTTCAGATTTGATAATGCAAATGATAACAAAGAGTATAGTTGGGGCAAGACTGAAGTTAAGAACGAAAATGACAAAAATCCTGCCGACAAAGAAAAGCCTAACTTTGGTTTGTCTGGGAAATTAACTGCTGATGCAAATACAGTGAATGGTGTTGTTATTAAGTATACTGAGCCCGATGATGCTAAGCAGCCAAAACGAAGGTGGAGGTGAGAATGGAGATTTCATATTTTTAAAATAATTTAACAATTACATATATCCAAACATGTAAACTTTTTTCAGAGGTCAGTTAAAAATCTAAAATAAATGGAAATATAAAAAATAAAAAATTGTATGTGTATGTGATAGATTTCGCTTCCTTTCAGATTCTATCCGTTCAAGGGCGACAAGGCTCTACCGATCCTGTACATACACCGCCAGTCGTGCTTCCTGATCGGGCGCGACAAGAAGGTGGTGGACATCGCGCTGGAGCACCCCTCCATCAGCAAGCAGCACGCCGCGCTGCAGTACCGCGCCACGCCCTTCACGCGCGACGACGGCTCGCAGGGCCGCCGCGTGCGCCCCTACATCATCGACCTGGGTGAGTGACACGCTGCAGTACCGCGCCACGCCCTTCACGCGCGACGACGGCTCGCAGACCATACAAATAAGAAGGAAACATAAAGCCGGGTCATTTGTTCTGCTAAGTATGATAGACTAAACATACTAACACTTACATATTGTAAGTATTGGTATGATTAATGTTAATGTACCGTTGCGTTATAAGATTAAGGAGGTGTTAGGTGATAAACATCCACACTGAATATTTTTGTATATATAATAATAATCTATTTCTATCTTTTACAGAATCGGCGAACGGTACATTCGTGAACAACAAGAAGGTGGAGCCGCGGCGGTACGTGGAGCTGCTGGAGCGCGACGTGGTGAAGTTCGGGTTCTCGGCGCGCGAGTACGTGCTGCTGCACGAGAACAGCAAGGACGACGCGCAGGACGACGACCAGGAGCCCGCCGTCGCCACCGCCGAGCATATCAAGCAGGAGAAACGCGCCAAGGAGGTCGTCGCGGCCGACGGCGAGTAGACACTGGCGTATCTTATTATAAATTTATATATATTTACGACGAAATAATTTTTACCACTTCCGTGCGACGTCTATTGGATACGAACCGTCGTAAAACGTTAAAAATGTATATTATATATTATTATACATTATACACTTATATTTATTTCTTTAAAATGTAGAAAATTAAATATGATAGCTTACTCCTATTTTACACATGTAAAATCTTACAGAACCGTGTCGGGTGTAAGACCCGGATGTAAGAATCGTGGCTGTCGACTATAGTCGACGCTCGTACAGAAGTGATTTATATAGATTTTTAGTTCATAAGGTCGACGGTAGGAAACTTAACCTATCGTGAAAATGTTTAACGGAAATAAAAATTCCTAAAAGTACGTGTTTAAAAAGCTTTTGTTGTCAGTAGATATTTTTAATGTTTATTAAATAATGTTAAGACGATTAAATTTCATAAATGAAATCAATGTAGCATCAATGTAACAAGCAAATCAACTTTTCTTGACATACTTTAATATTTCAATATTAGTGAATAAATAGAAAACTTTTCTGAATATTTGGTAGATAAGTTTGGATATAAAATCATATAAAATATTTTTTACTGTCACAAAAGATTATTTTTTGACAGATATTACCATCAAAATATACTATGTAATTATTATTGATGTATACTTTTTGTAGAATCAATACTACGTATTTGTTTAGTTTAAGGCGAATAGCAGGTAAATAAAAGATTTCGTCACTGATATCATACTATGTCTCCATTTTTATTAGGATAGGATCATAGAAGAACCGTACATATTTTTGTTAAAATAAGTTTTGGCAATAAAATAAATGCATAACTATCATGACCACATAGTTTCAGTCCGGACCCCGTCACGTCTACGTCCTACACTAATATTTACATCGATCCACATATGTACATCTACGATCACTAGTACGAAATAAATAATTAAATACGACGGTATCTCGGTGGAATCGCGACGAGTCGCCTAATATCACAGTTCAGAAGGTAGTCTTAAAGCAGTGCGGGTCGGCGTCGGAGGGCCCCGCGTCGCCGAGCGAGGCGCGCTGGGCGCGGCCGTTGCGGAGGGGAGTGATGGTGGCATTGGGCGGCCGCGCGCCCGCCCGCAGCGACAGCGAGCGCCGCAGCGGCCGCACGAGCCGCGCCGGCGCCACGCCCACCACGCTGTGCCGCGAGAACGGCGCGTACAGCGGCGCGCGCGGCACCTCGTACCCGTCAGCCTGCGACCCCGCGTACTGCAGCTCCAGGTACTTCACGGGCAGCAGCCGCGACGGCTCCATCTCCTGCTCCGGGAACTCCTCGTCTGTACGGACATGTTACGCGAACACCGTTAGCGGGCTCTTTCGAGTGTCATTACATGCTGGTGACACGGCTATCACCATGTATGGCAAACACCATCTATTGAATGCTCACCGAAGTAGCAATTTCTATGTAAAGCTACGGATTTCGATTTATTTTTAAAATATTAATTTATTTTCTAAGGTTTTCTTCAAAAAATTCATAATGATAAGATTTCGTTAAAGGTTAAAAACTGATTATTTCGGCTCAAGATATTTGATGAATAAGGGGAAAAAAGTTTATGACGTGAATATTGTATTAGTACTGACCTAGAGCATTGTCATTCTCGTCCAGCAGGTAGGTGCGGTTGTCGACGGCATCTGAACATGCGCGCATGCAACGTTCCATTAGTTCGGTTAATGTAGAGCAGTTTGTCAAATGATTGTTGTTTAGTCACGTTTTAACCAAAATGATCTGATCGAGCATGCTGCTGTTGTGTAATTGATGGCATGCTTTTTATATTTTTAAACAAAAAGCAAAATTATTACACATTTAACAAATGTTTCTGAATTGTATGCGACTTGGGTCAACAACTTGTACACTACATAGAAATGTAAATAATAAATGTATTTGTAAATAGTAAATATAACTAAATACAGATGGTAAAATATTTAAATAAATATTAAGTACTAGCTTCTAACATAAGAGTTAACGACATCAGTTCAGCTGTTTTCGAAATTTTAGTCTTAGCAACACATTCAGCGAAAGCAATTAATTTTTCTTATGAACTGTTATTCTTATTGCGAATTGTCTATATGGTGTACATAAAGATGGCCCAAAATGAAATATTTTCTTTGCAAAAAAATCTTAGAATTATCAGTGAGTACACGATTTTGATTTTAGTTTCTTTTGCCAAGTTTTGAATTTAGTGGAGACATTAAGAATTCATGCTAGTCAAACATTACATAATTTCAGTTTCTTGATTAATAATTTTACTTACCTTTTTCCACACACGAGAGACTTTAAAGTATGTTTTGGAATTTTTTGAAAACATTGACGATGTTTTTATTAGTCGATTGTAATATTTACTGATACTAGATAAGTAAATATGTTTCCTTACCATCTCCAAGCAGCGTGAGGTAGTGCGGCGCGGGCTCCGCAGTGGCCGTGAGGGTGATGTTGGGGGAAGTCTTGTCTCTTAGTGCTGTGACTACTTCGAGGCAGTGCCGGAACGACGGCCGCGCCTCCGCCGAGTAGCTCCAGCATTTTTGTAGTAATTCGTAACTGGAAATTTTGTAATTGTATTTACGGTATTATGGGTAGTTTGATATGATTTTTATTATGATTATAATTAAAAATGATAATGGTTTTTTCCACGTTATTAATAATTTCTATACAATAATAATTGCCCCTGGGGAAATTGTGGGTTGCATAAAAAATAATAATATGTCTTAGATTTTCGCGATTAGGACACGTTGTAAAAAATTAAACGAATTTAAATTGTGACCCTGTAAAGTGCTGGAAAGGTTGGGATGATACAATAATTAATGTACGAGATTTAAGTCCTTTTAGTACTAAATCTATCGAAAATTCTAGGATACACATACAGAGCAATTTGTTTTGGAAAATATATCACACATCACATGTCACACACTTTTTTGACGGTATTTAGCGTTTTAAAATGTGTAAGTTTTAAGGAATTTGAAAACGGTCAATTTCACCGCTACTGGTGTAGGTTTAGTGTTAAACTATTTCAAAAGATATTGTGTGTACACTCACAAGGCGGAGGGGCAGTTGGGCGGGCGGTCGGGCGTGCCCCCCGCGCGCACCAGCGCCAGCACCTGCCGGTTGGTGCGCGCCGGGTACGGCTGCTGGCCCAGCGACAGCACCTGCCGCACACACACTGTTAACTTCCAACGGCTACGACTATCACTACTACTATATACTATGACTATATCGTATTCGAGGTAAAAACATGCATAATAAACAACAAATAAGATTATGGGATTTTCTGTCGGGGCCCAGAAACGAAAATCATCCACACCACGAAAATCATTCATATGGCCCACATAATTGCTTGCTATGAGCAGGGATTGAGCCTGACACCGGTAGCACGGTGTCAGGCTCAATCAGTTCAGTCAGTGATAACTGCATTAAATCTATCGTCATTTATAAATTCGTATTATAAACTATAAATGAAACATACCTCCCAGCAGAGGACTCCCCACGCCCACACATCCGATTGACAAGAAAAGACACCGTCCACTAGACACTCCACGGCCATCCAGCGAACGGGTAACAACCCTAAAAGTAAAAAAGAATCATTAAACATCAAATCTTGGGACATAGCAGACGAGACAGGAGAGAGTGGTAAGATCAATGGGCATCAAAACAGGCGGAGATAAGGTTTTTTTTTACAACAAAGTTTATGGCACAAGTTTTTGTTTGTGCCTTTAGTAAAACTACTGACTATATTACTATCTCTTACCCGCAGCTCTGACTAAGTGAATGTCACGGCTATTTTTACGGCTTGTTTCATACTTTTCAGTAGTCGTAGTAGGGTTTTAGTTTTTGAACTTAATTTTATTGACATAATTTTGGGGTTATGATACCTAACTGATTTGAGAAGTCTTTTAAAATTCTTATAAAAAATTATAAATTCTACATAAATACATACAGGTCATAAAAAAATGCTAGTAATATCTATATATTTAAAATGTACCAGTAAAGCGCTTTCAAATGATACCAAACATGGCATATTTATCTCAACTTTATTTTTTTACTCTGTATATTTTGTCCGCTAGAGGGCGCCACATTGGAATTTGTGAAA
>DVXP01004304.1:0-10494 GCA_018235645.1 Junonia grisea
TCTCCTTGTAGGGAGAAGGTTATAAACTTTATCGGCTGAAGCGATTTCAAAAGTACATAACTTTATTTTACTAGCCATTACTAACTTTGCTCGTTTTGCCTGCAAATGTATGCATTATATCACTTTGTGAGTCGGAATTTCGTACAGTCCCTTCCTGGCGAATCCCTACATAGTACTCGTATATGCAATATTGCTGCCAAAAATTTAAATATCTAGACATCTCGGTTCCATAGATATCGTGATGAGTCACTATGTCGTTATAAATCTCTTTTATGTAAATCTTATAAAACAAAATTAGCATGACAGTGCTCATTACAATTTTGGTTTGGCGATGTCAAACACATCTAAACTGATGGCGGCATACGTAAGATTTCTACAGAAAATCACCAAACAAAAAAAATTGGTTATTTCCGAAAACAAGTCAAAATGGAAAAAAAAATAGAAATGAAAATTTTCGTTTAAAGCTCAAGGTCTAAACATAAAAAGTTGTTAAAAAAATAAGTTAAAAGTCCACGAAAAATATTCAAGCAAACTTAACATAAGTTCGTTCCTATCAACTCCCATTACGGAAAGATTACAGTGTAACCCATGTTTGGCCATTAATCGTTGTCCAAGGTCCGATTACAAGTGATGTGAAGCTATCCCCGTAATGGATGTCGGTAGCCAGCTCGTTTGTACCATCAATACTGGACTAGATTAAATGGTTTCGTTTACATGTATACTTAAATAGCGCAATAAATCTGTTTCCGAGTTTTCTATATTTATATGGTATGTTGGAGAGTAACACTTTGTATATACGTTTAGATTTTTTTTTGTAGAATAGCTTTAATATAAAGAAGATTCTAACAATCAAAGTAACAAATCAATTATCTTTAAAAAGGTTAAGAAACAAAATTAGATTTAAAGATATTTCAGACTATTAAAAAGATCAACTTAATATTCTGTCATATCTTGTTTTGAACTTGGAAAGAGGAAAGTTAGAAACATTAAAAGTAATATTTTCGGAAGATCCTTCTTATAATTATATCATTTATATGTATTTGAAATACATAAGCAACATTTAAATGATCGTCAAGTTGTTGGCGAAAAATCATTTCTAACCTTCTAATACTTTTGTTAAAATTTAATTGTACTAATTTGTTCCAAAATTTAAAAACAAAACTAAGAAACTCTCATCTTTTCCAGCCCTCTACGAGGACGATTCAGACAGTGACCTTGGGTCCATGGAGAACCATGGCTCCGTGGTCACCCACTTGCTGTCCCAAGTCAAAATCGGCATGGACCTCACAAAGGTAACCAATTCTCTTTACGGGAGAAAGGTCTTATTAACTGAAATTTTTCTATTTTAGTTCTGTTTTACGAAAATTTTTATAATCTTTGAAAAAAAGTTAAGAACTTCAATTATCAAATATGACATGGTGCTATGATATTATTACTTATACTTGGTATTATAGACTGATATTAAGTTCCTTGAGTAAATTTATGCTTTAATTGTTTCAGGTTGTACTCCCGACATTCATCTTGGAAAGGCGATCACTTCTTGAAATGTACGCGGACTCGTTCGCGCATCCCGACCAATTTGTTAAGTGAGTTCGATCTTCTAAATGTATTTATGAAAAATCGAGCTTCTACCTGTGAAAAATTTGATTAGCCAAAAATATGGAAAGGCTTAAATTCAACTACGTTCCGACGCTAGGAGTGTCACCTACTTTACTCCCTTATAGATTGAATTACTTAACCGATACGTTGCCACGCTCGGGAATCTCCAATACAATGATGACGCTTCAGAGGCGTCAGTGATAAAAAATCGGTTAAATTAACGTTAGAAGTTCTTTTCCAAAGTGCATGTTATCTTCATTATTTATACATGGCATAAGTCATTATATTCAGTTCTGACAAAGTATTATACCTACTGACTTAAGTCGGTTCATTCAAGCCTAGATTTTACCACAACTCTTTAGACTTCGTTGGAAATATTTTTATTTGCTATTTATTTCTTTCTTATCTACCACTTGTGAATAAACTCGGTCTTAAATACCCAAACCCTTACTGTAAATCTTCAGAAGTGGTCGGGAGACACCCCCTCCCCCACATGTAACGCATTGTAACGTTGTTCTGTACCCCTCCCCCTAACCGTTACGTAACATTTTACCAAAATTTTTAAGGTGAAAATGGTCACTAAAATAATTTTCGAGACCATTTTCATCTAAAAATTACAATTATGTCGTTACGTAACGCATTGTGGCTATATCCCCTCCCGGCCCCATAACGCACCATAACGTTTTACAATACCCTCCCCTCCCCCCAAACTGTGTTACATAATACTTGAAAGAACCCGAACATACAATGAAGCAATCTTTGCCATACAAAGAATTCAAGTCAAAGATGTAAAATATCTTTCAGGATAGTAGACATGCCGACACCCCGCGACAGAATGGTGCAAGTGGTCCGGTGGTACCTCAGCTCGTACCACGCGGGCCGCAAGTCGCAAGTCGCGAAGAAACCCTACAACCCGATACTGGGGGAGATATTCCGCTGCCACTGGGACCTTGATGGTGAATCCGTGGAGAATAATCCTAATAAGGTAAGATGAATTTAATTTTGGTCATATAGGAAAAACATTGGTAAAGCAAAGCACTTTGAATTATTGGTATAAAAAGTATGTTTTAACCTTCCCTATGACGTCCCTTGTTTATTACCAAGCATTGCAGAAGGACAGAAGTTACTTGAGATCTCTTTAAATATTTTGCAATTTTAAAATAATTTGCAAATGCAAATATTTCCTCAGTTCTGTGGTATATTGGGACATTCCAATTTTCGAAATAACAAATATCTTGTAATCTAAACATTTCTGGTGTTTTATGTGTAATTAGTATTAAAATTGTCCCAATTTTATCTGTCACTAACTATCCAAGAAGAACGAAACCTACACAGGTCTTTTCAGAAGTTCTGATTTAGATGATAACTCCTCAGTTCAGTGATAATTTGGGGTGTTCCAATTTTGGAACCACACCAATAACTTAGCGGTGCTACAGTTCTTGTCATTAAATTTTCAGCAAGAAGTAGGCGACGGGCCAGTACCATGGTGTTCACCAGACCAGCTATCTTTCGTGGCAGAACAAGTGTCCCATCATCCCCCCATATCAGCATTTTATGCAGAACACGTCAACAAACGCATACAATTCGACGCGTGGGTTTGGACCAAGAGCAAGTTCCTGGGTCTCTCCATAGGTGTACATAATATTGGCAGAGGTCTGGTGACGTTATTGGACCTCGGAGAAGAATATTCGCTAACTTTCCCCAACGGTTACGGCAGGTTAGTGATCTGTGCTGTGTATTTATTATCTATTGTAGTATCTTAAAGGATATCTTTATGACTTGCACTGGTTCTAAATATGTTCGTGATCGTTAGTGATGACCTTATCTGTAAAGTGGTAGTCACTTAAAACTACCCGATGATTTGATTGTAAAGTTCGTTTTTTATGTACGTAGATAATTACATACTTTTGAAGCATAAGTGAAACAGAACAGGCTTAACCAGGATATAAAGTTCAATAATTTAAAAATATGACGTCATCTCGAGTCTTCCATTTAATTTCAGATCAATATTAACAGTTCCATGGATAGAACTCGGCGGATCAGTCGTGATAGAATGCCAGCAGACAGGGCACAAGGCGAACATAGAATTCCTCACCAAGCCCTTCTACGGCGGTAAAAAACATCGGGTGACGTGCGAAATATTCGCCGGGACGGAGAAGAAGCCGTACTATACCGCGCAGGGGGAGTGGAATACGAGGATGGAGGGGAGATGGACTGAGAGCGGGGTAAGATATTGTCATTTTGATAAATTTTCGAATTTGAGGAAATTTGGGTATACTTTTTGTTCAAACATAAGTTTATATATAAAATGTCAAATATAATGTTATGGTAACTGGCCAGTAATAAAAAATATATAAATGTTTAAAAATTATAAAATTGAACTAAGAACGTCAAAATACAGTATATAAGGAGAAAATTTAGTAAAATAAATCAGTTTGCAACCGAGCGCCTTGCCTTTCATTAGTAAAAGTAATAAAGATAAAAAATATAAATTTAAGTTCAACTGTGAGTTGAATATTTGTGGTCCTTCGAGCCGGATTATTATGCTTTTGGCAATATGTTTTAAAAAAGTCAATTCGCAATTTGATTAGCATGTCGTAAAAATATACACACTACATAATGTATACATTTATACATTACATAATGTATAAATTTATACATTACACAATGTATAAATCTATACATTGTGTACCGACATCAGTAGTTCAGCTGACGGATCTTGTCTAAACTCCTTGGAATTTCGAAATTTAGTTCAAATGTTCTTCTACCTAAGATGAAACTCATTGCAATTTCGTTCAAGTGTCCCAAGATGAACCTTCTCGTAATTTTGTTTGTGGGACACTCTCTATGCCTTTCTGTCCAAGATGTTAATGTCGAGTAGAAGGACTTCTTCCGCCATTCTTTTCTTATCCTGTTCAACCGGATTAACATATACGTCATTCGTCCTTGTACAGCGCAGCGAGGTGCTGTTCGACGTGTCGGCGATGAAGCCGCGCCGCAAGCGCGTGGCGCCGGTGTCGCGGCAGGCGGGCGGCGAGTCGCGGCGCGTGTGGCGCCACGTCACCGCCGCGCTGCGCGCCGCCGACACCGACTGCGCCACCGCCGCCAAGCGCCGCCTCGAGCAGGCGCAGCGCGACGCCGCCAAGCGCCGCGCCGACTGCGGCGAGAAGTGGCTCACGCAGGTACGTGCCGCGCCCACTGCGGCGACAAGTGGCTCACGCAGGTACGTGTCGCGCCCGCTGCGGCGAGAAGTGGCTCACGCAGGTACGTGTCGCGCCCGCTGCGGCGAGAAGTGGCTCACGCAGGTACGTGTCGCGTGCGGGGTTGTGTCTCACCGATACACCGCCTGCGCCACCGCCGCCAAGAGTGTTTTACACTTGTTTCTATCGTAACAAAAATAAGTGCACTCCTATATTTGTGTATTCGTGAAATGATGACAACCGGGGCGGACCGCCCTACCTCTATTACGCTATTGTCGGTGAATGACTAAAAAACTAAAACTGACTATATTTGTTGCAGCTATTCAGCCCAAAGGGCGAGGAGGGCTGGGAGTACAACGAGCCGCTCAGCAAGCGCTCGGAGCGGCCCAAGTCGCCACAACAGAAAGCACCCGAGAACGAGGCCAGATAATGGACGTTCTAATACTATGGACTCTATTACTCTTAAGGTAGAACTTTCTACGTCACAGTCTACGGAATTTAGCTAAACTAGATAATGAAAAATTGTTTTTGTTACGCACCAACGTTTTTCGCTTAGTGAAATTGTGAATCGAAGTGAAGTGTGGATTGTGAATGGAATACAGGTTATAAATACAATACGCATTCTTCTTACCGTCAAAATAATTATATTATATTAGAATTTATAAAGACATTATTTCATTGTTTTGTGTAAATCCTCGTTTGAGGAAATAATTTTTTTATTTCAAAATCGTATCAATAATTACGACAACATTGATATGGTTTACAAAATTAATGCTTTCAATATTGAACTATAAAAATATTGAAATACCAAAATACTAAATGTATTTTGATAACTTATTTCGCATACCATCCAACTACATATTCGTAAATTTCACCGAAGATAGTATTGTAAAAATATTAAAACTTCTGTAATTTAACTCCATATGCATTCATATCGATTTTTTATATTATTTTATTGAAATGTACCAATTTTTATTGCCTTCTGTAATATTTACCAATATGGAATTGGCTGGTTTGTGAAATAAAATGATGTGGAAAGCCGACGAATAAAATTCTGTGGAATTTTTCTGATGAATGAATTATTAGCCTAAAAATTTAATTGAAAAATAAATCTTATATCAATAAGGTTACGGTATAAAATAGCGTTATATTATTATAATATAAATTAAATAATGAAAGTGATACGGATGTGTAAAGCTATGTACAGATTGAGCGTTCTTGTGTACGCGGTCAATGATAGTTATTGTTCTTGACTTTTTTTACGTCAATATTTGACTTGCTTTTTAGCTTGTCACACTGCATCATAGATATAAATATATGGACGTTCCTTAGCGATCTGTCAAAAAATAATCGTCTATGAAATGCGAAAGAAATCGACCGGAATAATTAATTTAATTAACATTTTTTCAAGGTTCTGATTTATCAAAAGTTAGAGTACATACAAGATTCTAAAATATTATTAATGCGAGTAAAAGCGTACCCAAGGACGCACAGTACGTATATGGCGTAATATTACTTTTTGTCTTCGAAGCGAATGTTCCGCATTTCATCTTCACTTATGGCCTATAAATTATAGATTCGAGCAATAATTGTAAATATTGATAATTAATTAACTATCTCTCCTGCTTTGTAATTATTAATAATATTTGAACGATGAAATCCTTTTGCGTGTTTTTTTACGAGATTTTCTTTTTGAAACAATTTTTTTAGAAAATATATTTAAAACATTGTAAAATTGTATCTTATAATAAATATTTACTGTATTTGAAAATAAAACGCGATTTAGTTGTCTAAATCGTTATCGTAAATTAACACGCGAATGATTGCGCGAAGATTTAAGAAAAAGACAAAAGAACGAATGAAAATTAAAAAATAAAAAAACGTTGTCCTTTATTGTATATATCGTATATTATTAAAAAAAATATTTTTACTATATAAAATACAATCGAAACAAAGGCATCAATTTCGAAATAACACTGCCTTGATAACAATCGTAAAATTTCAACGTTAAAAGTTTTCAAAATTGAACTTTTTATTAAAGACGCGTTCCCTTAGAAAAGACTGACATTGCGAACGAAATGAGGAAAAAAAACGTGGCGACATTTAATTATATAATAATATCCGATCACATAGACTTATTTAATTAAATCAAATAGCTATAGATACCATGTTGTATATTTAAATAAAAATTTAAATTATTTAAATGTGTTTTTGATTTGCCATTTTTTAATTTGTCGTAACATCAACACTTTTTTTCAGTTGTTTTCATAATAAATTCATAACATGTATCAGCGTTTAGAATGGAGAAAAAATAAAAATATATTGGTGATGAAAAGTTTCAGATTTATAACATTTTCTAATAAAACATATTTTTTACAACATTACATCTTGTTTACTATGTTCACGATAAAGAATATCAGTTTTCAAAGATATTAATGGTATTTTTCCTCAAAACATTTGTTCCATTGAGTGCAGAAATCCATAGACAATCCTTATTTAATCTGTTATAGTTTTTCTTTATTTATGAGATTTCGGTCTTTTTATGAAACTGAATGCCTTCTCCACAGTAGATAGTTTTTCACAAGCCGTACCTTGTATCATCTCATTAACTGGAGCAGTCAATATTCTGAAGTTGACTTGATTGAAATCCATAGACTCGTAGAGGAAACGAGATTGTCTATTACTTAGTATCCATATGTTGGAATCTTTATCAATCTAAAAATTGAAGGAATTCAAAATAAAAAAAATATTTTCAAATCTAGCATGACTTTCTACTCTTATATACCGATACTGCCCTGCCATCTGTACTGAAAAAGTAAGTTTTACAAACGAGCAAATAATATAGAAAATTATTCTTCATTTTATTTGTGATACATTTTTTATTAAAAAAAAAATCAGCAGCATTAATCTTGTCAAAAAATTATACTCTATTGAATATGAAAACGCTTTTATTATTAGTTTGTTATGGATCCTAATTAGTGATTTATTCTGCTACATTTCTAACTATAAAGTAATGTAAAAAAACCTTTATATCACTTGGAAACTCCAAAACAGCGC
This sequence comes from Junonia grisea, assembly GCA_018235645.1. Taxonomy (NCBI): domain Eukaryota; kingdom Metazoa; phylum Arthropoda; class Insecta; order Lepidoptera; family Nymphalidae; genus Junonia; species Junonia grisea. The sequence continues at coordinate 7,857 of DVXP01004304.1, forward strand.
AATCACTTATGATGAGTGGAACATTATCTTCAGTCAACGGTTTGTCGAGGTTCCAACAACTCACGCCGTTCTTGCTTAGCTGTTATACAGTTTTATTACATTAATGACATTTGAATCTTCTAGAATTCTAGACTATGTCATCAAATCTACACAAAGTATATCTACGTAAAACTAATAAAATTGCCGCAAATCAGGATTTCGCCTATCTATTTGATTACAAAATAAAATATCTATGGTATTAAAATATCTGAATTACACGCTAAGGGTTCGTTCAAGTATTACGTAACGCAGGAGGGGGAGGGTCATTAAAAACGTTACGGTGCGTTATGGGGCCGGGAGGGGGTATTACAACAACGCGTTTCGTAACAATATAATTGTCATTTTTAGATGAAAATGGTCTCGAAAATTATTTTAGTGACCATTTTCACCTAAATATTTTGGTAAAATGTTACTTAACATCTAGGGGGAAGGGTACAGAAAAACGTTACGATGCGTTCCATGTGGGGGTTCAAAAATTACGTTACGTAATACTTGAACGACCCCTAACAAATCAAAGAGAAGTTATAAGTAAATACTAATAATATTTGTAAAGTCACCTGAGTATAAAATAAAACATTGTTAATCTGATCGTAATCGCAAGATGTCGCTTGAGACATGGATCCTCTATCTCCTAAAACCTAGAAGAAACATTTTTCCTGTGACAAAATAGAAATAAAATCTGTACCATTGTGTACTTTAACAGGTAGGTCCCAAAATATACAACAAAATAATTTAACATAAAGAAAAAAACGTGAAAGAATAACTGTGGTACACTTCTGTACCTCTTTATGTTAGTTTTACAATCATCTAACTACAACTAACTTCGGCGCCACTGAAAATGTCCTCTTTCGGCACATGCTCGTCTCGCAGCAACTTCGTGGACAAGCGGAACTGTTTGGTGCTCGACGTCGGGTGGAAATACAAGTCTCGGTAACTTTAACACATCATTATTAATTGAAAATTAATTAATTGACTGATACAAAACCTACTTTTACAACAACGACTTTATAAGTCTTCCAAATATTTAACTTTTGTGAAATATTTATCCCAATTCCTTTACAAACTTATTAGACCTCAGGAAGTTAAAACCTCTAACTCTCATATTTTGTGTGTTAGGCCCAAACTGAAAGTCTTTAAAACATTAGGCATAGGTATACCCAAAAATTTACATAAAATTAATATATTAGTTCTGCTTTTACCCCAAGAACATACACAATATTTAGGTTCTCATACGTAGAAAAGATATCAATATCTTATAATTCATGCGAAAATAAAATCAATCACCAATCTTACCCGGAAGTTTTCTTCGACGGCACCAAAACCGCAGAAGAAATTCCATCGCTCCAGTAAAAGTTAACCCCACCAACATTATACACGCCAGAGTGTGGGTCAAAATGGAAGAAATGATTTTCCACACGCCAAGCTATATTTCGCCTCAAACTATACACTATCAGGGCGTTGGAACCCATATCTGGGATATAGGCGTAGGAGTCATCGCAACCTTTACCAATTATATCTACAACCTGAAGGGGATAAAAAATTTAGAAGAACTCAGCATAAAGTTTTTATATTATTTTACTATATGGGCGTAACCAGGATAACCAGGCTAGTGATGGGCGCTTGCTCAACCCTAGGTGCCGGATTGGTTAACCAAAATCCTCTAATTTGTCCCTTTTTCTTCGATATTTTTACATAAACAGTAAAAATAAACCTAAGTACACACTCCTGAAGCAAACCCTAGCAAAGCCAATGTCTGTATTCTACTATGTCACAACTGCTTACAATACTGGTTAAAACCGAGGAGTCTCTAAGAATGTCGTCTTCTATCACATAGCGTCGTATCAGGCGGTTTTCATTCAGATCAAATATAAGTATCGCTGGTGCAGTTATTTGCCTTAACTCCCCTAAAAAGTAAAAAATTTTAGTATAATTATTATGCCTAGCGTGATGTTATTACAATATATTCAAATTAGAGAGTTAACTTTTTCTCGTTTATATTTTACACCAAAAATATCGAGCCAATAAATAGGCTGCCCAATGATAAAGTATTCGCCAATATGTTGCTGAGTTAAAAACGAAGAAAGGGTGAAATCCTGAATGGTAAAACGTCTCTGGAAGAATTGTATTAGAAGAACCTTTAATCAAGAGTAAGACGTAAGACCTTTACAGACTCTAAGATTTCAATATAGACTACAAGTGAAAACAAATTCCTAACCCGTCATATCAGCCACACCGTTATCAACTACCCACAATCTATCACATTTATCGACATGAACACGAAATGTTGACACAACAGTACTATTGGATGTTACGCAGCATGCTTTGTCTGATACAAACGCTTCGCCCCAACTCGGGTAGGGGTGGAGGGGGGGAGACTGAGTACCGTTTATGTAGATATAATTTAGGGATGTGGGTACTCCTGAAAGAAAGGTAAAATTAACAGTAGATAACTTACCCGTAACTAGTTCTTTTGTAAATGAACACTTATGTTAAATTTCATATATACCTATCTATTAATTTGGTCATAAGGGTTCATTCAAGTATTACGTAACGCAGTTTGGGGGGAGGGGAGGGTCTTGTAAAACGTTACGGTGCGTTA
>DVXP01004305.1:0-10493 GCA_018235645.1 Junonia grisea
ATCGCCTCTTTAGCTCAGTGGTAGAGCACTGGTCTCGTAAACCAGGGGTCGTGAGTTCAATCCTCACAGGAGGCATCATCTGAAGTTCCTTTTTTTATTCAAACTATGGTTAACTTTATTATAAAATATGATTTATTAGTTATTTTTAATATAGTTTTCTGTGTGAGGGTAATTTAATTTTATCAAGGATAATTATCATAGTTTCCTTGTCAAACATTATATTTTAATTGTTGTGTTATTTTTTTATTTTAACATTAAGCTGCCATTCTGCCAATTTTTCGTGTATTAATATTTTCGAGCTTTTCGTGTAAGTACATACATATTATTTTTGAGCTCTACGTGCTCTACCACAAGAAGATATTATTCTCATTATTTTTTTTAAATACTATAATACAAAAACTACTAGTTACCACTAAACACATAGCGTAATTAGGTACATTTTTGTATACGTATAAACGTACAAACATAATGTACTTACAAGGTGTAAGTGGTCTAACCAGACCCTAAGCAAACAGGGAAGGCGTGGGGAGCAACGTTTTACCCTTATAATAGTTTTGCAAACTATTACACATTATCTATATTAATGTGATAAAGTGAAACGATTTGTTTGTGTGAATTGAATAGGTTCCGGAACTACTTAATCGATTTAAAAAAAGTTTTTCCCTGTTGAAGCTACACTATCACCGGTGAACATACATAAATAAGCAATTTAATAAACTTTCAAAAAAGTTAGCGATCTTTGAAATTTTTGTTTAATAACCGTGCAAAAACGGGGCAGGCTCCTAGTAAGTTCATAAGTTACGTAATCGTACATCATGCAGTCAGTTTCGGCTTTACACGGACTGGTTTTAAAAAACGTCTCTCAACGTGGGAGAGCCATGCATTTGTTCGAATGGGCCGGCTCGACCGGAGTGATGCCACGGTCTCACAGAAAACCGGCGTAAAATGACGCTTGCGTCGTGTTTCGAAGTGTGAGTGAGGTTACCGGAGGCCTAACTCCCAACCCCTTCCCCATCCATTCCCCCTAAAAGGCCGACAACGCATTTTGTGGCTCATCTGGGGCTGCAAATGTCTATGGGCGGCAGCATTCGCTTTCCATCAGGTGATCTGTCAGCTCGTTTGCCCCCTATTCTATTAAAAAAAATACGCATCATATTGTGTCATCCTTTGTTTAAAACAGTTAAACACGATTAACAATATCATAAACTCGCCTCACCAAAACAAAGAAAAGCTCCATCTAAACCAAAGCTCTAAGCTCGGTAGCGAACACTGCCCTACGGTTAGTACCGTTAGTCGCTTCCCACGCCTGTGTTTACTCAGGTTCTGGTTAGACCGGGTACCGGGTGTGAGGCTTTGTACATTATGTTTGTACGTTTGGTTATTCTATAATGTTATTAAGAGGAAAGGTGTGTGTATATGTATAAATGCTGATAACCTTTACTGAGGCGGTTTAGTAAAATACTGGACCATTTTTGAAACTTCTTTCACCATTAGACATCATACCACATTATCGCTGATTAACAAAGATGTTTTAAGGTACATATGCCCTTTTTACAATCTTTGCTTAGTCCATGCAAACATTCAAATTCAAAAATATTGTAACTAAGACTAACCTTCGGGGTCGTTTAAGTATTACGTAACGCAGTTTTGGGGGAGGGGAGGGTCTTGAAAAACGTTACGGTGCAATATGGGGTCGGCAGGGTGTATCACTACAACGCGTTACGTAACAACATAATTGGTATTTTTAAATTAAAATGGTTTCGAAAATTATTTTAATAGCTATTTTCACCTAAAATATTTTGGTAAAATGTTACGTAACAACTAGGGGGAGGAGTGCAAAAAACGTTACGGTGCGTTATATGGGGGAAGTAGGGTCTAAATTCTTCAAAAATTGCGTTACGTTATACTTAAACGACCCCTTATTCCATTTCCTCTAATGTCCAATATGCATAACAGCAGTCTTCAAAATTAATATGACTGTATAAGCTATAAATATAAGAAACGCGTCCATTGTCTAACTATTAATGTTAATCCACGACGTGTGACGTCACATCCGTTTCCGCGCCCCGCCTGGCGCGCCTCCAGGCTATTCCCGATATCCGACTACTGACGCCAGGTCTAATTAAGCGTACCTAATTAGCATTCTGTGTTGCCAGCGATAGGTGATGCGTCGGGAATTTTTTACAGCGTCATTTCTGAACTGTGATGGTGGTTGCATCATTTTGGAGTTTGTTGCCAGTTGAACTTGCCAGTTTGTATCTTGTCTCCGTATGATTGAGACTTTTGATTCCTTGCCACTTAACAAAATAACACACAAAAACACACAAAAAATATGTAGGGAGGTATTTTTAAAGCAAACACTGATCTTGAATTTAATAGCCTTTTTCATTTAACATTGCAATGAATTTTAATCATAATGTAAGTTTTATTAGGGATTATTATATATAACCTCTATTAGGGATGGCTCCATCCTACACTATCCTCGTGAAACAGTAAAGAAATGTGAATGATGGAGCCGGAAGCCTCAATCTTTTCCTGAATTCCTTTTGTGCCCTGTTCCTCCCTATTCCTTTTTTAAGCTTTCGATGTTTTTTGTGGTTCCTTTTGGTGTTCTAAATACCTTTACTAAGTGACCGTTTCATATTAGCTGACCCACATACTCATTTGTCAATTTTTGTTAGTGTAATCTTTATCTTGGCCATTCAGGTAACTTGGTTAAGTATGTCAATGTCATATTATCCTAATCGCTGTGACATAAATGATAACATTTCTTTACAACACATCGATAGATCACAATCATATCTATATTGATTTGTGATGTCAGACAGTTGATAGATTGATATTTTATCTTCGAAAGAACAGCAGACTATGGCAAAACCGCAGCCTGTCGTAACGATTGACACGTGACGACGTTTGCGATACATGGATGCCAGGTTTGTGTTCAAGGGGGCAAAATTGGCCAGGGGTGGGGGCAGGAAAAAGGTATTTTTTTTATAAAATCGTTGTAATTAAAGAGATAATACAATAATTTATTCTTAACCAGGAGCTGTTAGGGCTGAGTGCAAATACACAGTCTATACATCATGTTTCCGATATAACTCGGTATAAAGTATGATCCATGATACTTCGTTTTAGCATTCTTAAGAATATTGTATAATACGTATACACATATGTTACAAAGGCAAATGTGACTCAGTTACAGCAGCTCGATGCTGTAATTCACAATTTTCAAATACCACAATATATCATTATAGATGCTGTGTATACAATTGCGTCCAACTATGAGGCGTTATTCCGAGAATAGATTAGTAAACAAAAGGAAAACAAGTCGAATTTGGCACGGAGCTCGTCTCCCTTGCAACCGTATAAGGGCAACGTCCCGAAACACGTACTACTGACGCAGATTTCTGAATGAAACGGACGTCATTTGCATCAGCCCTTCAGGCCTGCCGTCCATTGGCGACAAGACGAACTTGAAATATATTTTTCTTCCCATTCTGAGTTCGCTTTGAATATTTATATTTTTAGGTCCTGTTTCGTTTTCATCCAAAGCACAATCTTCACCGACTGTCTCGCAATGTCTGCTTGAAAAATATCTGTTGTATCTCGCAATTTTGCGCAATCTGTTAAAGAACATTAGTTAAAATTACTCTTTTCTCTATTCGGTAAGTTTAAACCATAATCTGCTTTCTGAGTTCGGACATAGCTGCCGAGTGGATACTATTTAAGTATGTACAAGTACTTACTTCGACGACCACTAATAATACATAAAGTAGACTGCATTAAAACTAATAGTTGACCAGCTGGACTGTCAGGTTTAAGGGTATCTTGCTGGAAATGTTCCATCTCTTTCTGATGACGAGAAACAGAGTGACAAGATGTTAGTAATATCGGAACAGATATATTTAGTGGAATGAGTCAGTAGTGCATTTGATCGAGCGCCAAAGTGTTTTCGTTTTTATGTTATTTACGCTGGGGTTATTGATTTATTGTTTGGCAGAGAGTAGGTATCTAGACTAAATTAATATATTCGCTCTGTTTGTGAAGAAACGTTTTATTTTACTTGGCCTGCAGTTTTATTCTTGTTACACATCCATCAATTTGAAGAATGAAGATTTATATATAAATTTTTATAATGATAAATGCTTCACATGACTTTATCCTTCAAATGATCTTCAGACTTACTTAAATATTACGCAGTGAATTATAACCTACCTCTAATTAATCTTCAGCTGGTATAAAAGAATGCTTGACATTAAAGATTGTTGTTCCTTAAACTATTTACCTGTCTCATGAACTTGCCCTATTATTAGATAGTTTGTGAAATATTTTCTTGAAATTATGTCTTCAAGTTACCTGACGTTGTTAGCTGCTTCCTTAAACTATCTTCATTCTCAGTTTTCAAGAATCTTTTGAAGTTATCTCGGATGCTCTCGTGAAACTATCTACACGTAAAGTTTTCAAAATTATCTGGGAAAGTAGAATAACTCCTTCCACTTGCGATGTTTCCATCTATGTTAAAACATGTTTTAAATACAGCGTCCTTTATTATTCAATAAAATTTTGCTGTAATGATTTTGGAATTAAGTCTCACATTTCGTATAAATAACTACATTAATTAAATTCGTTCGAAATTTGATATCACATTTTCATTTGCAACGAATATTTTAATGGCAGCACGGGTAGTGTACTCGAAAATAATAAAAGCATTCAACATTTCATCTGAATCCGTAGAGTTTTGTAAATTGAAGAGTTTTCCCCGAAATAACAATTAATTTATTCGGCGTTGCGAGAAACAGGACGCCGGTTGAATGTATCCACTCGTTTCTATTTTCAGTATGCGTGCCCATGAAGCCCTTTAACATTCAACCCTTGAAACTTTTATGTTCAGGGTTCCGCGGAAGAAAGTTGTTGTCTGAAAAAATATTTCAGTAAATGCCATAGAAAATTTTCTATATGTTAATTAGTACTGTAGATTGGTATCTAACCAATGGCACACTTATGGCCAACGATATGACACTAAGAACAATAAAATTTCGTATCAAAAATTACGTATCTCCTTAGAAAATTAAATGGTATTTTTGAGTTTCTTGTCAATTTTCTAAAAATATACAAATAAATAACGCTACACACTTACAGTTTTACAATTACTTCAAATTTTGTAAAATATACCTGATTGATCATAAAATAGATAACATTTTCCAAAATGATCAAGTAGTTACATTCAATTTCTTGTCCATCCATTCAGGCTCCAATACATCTTGCACATCGACCAAAGCTTCCAGCATAAATATTCAAAGGAACACCTAGAGAATTTTCCGAGTGTTCAAGCTCCGTCCCCCGGGGGTCACGTTCACCGGTCACGTGCTAGAGGATCTTCGGCAAATGCTCGCCAACACGCAACGTGACCAGCCTACAGAGATCCTCACGTGCAGCCTTGTTTAGCAAAGTTTACCCTGAAGTTTTTTTACTCCTTTATTCGGATTTGATTTCTTTTTTTTTTATTGTTAGAATGCTTATTTTTTTGGGTCTTCGTGTGGTTAAAATTGCCTGAATTGAAAATTCTGAAATTATTCTTTTCTTTAACGTGATGGTTTAAGAGAAAAAACAATGTCATATTTTCGGTCTTCTGTTTTTTTGGACAAAACACCTTTAAGAACTTTATTTGTTACAGTAAATGAAAGAGTCTCCAATTTTCTGTAAAGAGTAGGTAGGTGTGCTTTTGTGTGAGATTTATTTTTGTTTTATATATTTTTATTCTGCTGTAGTTAACATGAATCCGTAAGAAAATACTTTCTATTTTTTACAAATTACAAAACAATATATACTCATCTGAGTAATCAAAACTTCTGTCACTGTATATTACGATATAATATCGGAAAGTCACACATGTAACAAAAAGAAACATGAGAACTTCATAGATGTAACAATAATGCTCTTATAACTTTATAGTTTTATCAAAATGTATGCTAAGGATCAAAATTTATGGATATTTTCATTCTATCGAGATCTGAAAACCAAAATTTTCTGTTCAGTAGATAGGTACAAGGAAGTAACAAAACATCGACAAACGATTTCATTAATTCTGCACATCCAGTGAGAATAGAAAACCATAATCTGATATTCACTCGGGATCCCATGGTAATTGCTCCGCGGTGCGCCGGCGCATACGCGATCAGTTGGCAAAGTGACCACGTCGATCGCTGATAACGAGATGCAATCGATTACCTGAGATACGATCGCAGTGGTGATTTGAAATTTGAAACATCGAACCGAGTACCCTTGTGGTTAGAATGCGATTCTCAAGGATGGTCCCGTGTTGGAACAAAGCGCTAGCACCGCTGAGTTTCAAGTGTTTAAATTCATCTCGTGTTCTCTAGTGAAGGAAAACATCGTAAGCTATATATTCTGAGACGTGTATATTCACACTGCCAACCTACTGTGAAGCAGCGTACCATATATAAGGTGCTAATTTTGGTATGAAAGACAAGACATTGGTAAAGGACTTTAGTTAATTCTTGGCGCAGTATAAATATGTATACCTACTTAGCGCTATAGCTAGATTTGACCACAACATATACCAACAGCCAATTATCTGCTTTAGATCTAAAATGACCTTATACTTCTATTATAACCTTATTCAGATGATGATGGAAACTTATATGGGACAAAACTGGAACCGTAAACTGACTTTGTGGGAAATTTTACTCAGTCCAGTCTTGCGCTGACAGCCACATATCATGTATTTAAATTTTATACCAGTAGCATGTTTTCGTGTGACATGAACTTTACGGTTGATGCACGACGCTGGAAACCTGTCCCGTTTTGGGTATCAGCCAAGTTAAACCCATATATGTAAAACATCGTCGGTTTTACCGCTACGGAGCGAGAATGTAACGAGGCGTATTTAATATTTATGACACCACGTTCAGTATTGAGAATGAGTTGAGTTCGTGTAATGCGTGTATGCTCAATATGGAGATTTGATTTCAGAATATTGTAAATATTGCAAATCTAACTGAAATGCGTCAGACCTGTAATCATGTGTTAAAATATATCTAAACAATCAAATCAAAATATGAGACATCCTTAAGGGGTTGTTCAAGTATTACCTAACGCAATTTTTTAACATTTTAGACCCCCCTCCACATGTAACGCACCGTAACGTTGTTCTGTACTCCTCCCCCTAGACGTTACGTAACATTTTACCAAAATTTTTAGGTGAAATTGGCCACTAAAATATTTTTCGAGACCATTTTCATCTAAAAATCACAATTATGTCGTTACATAACGCGTTATTGTTATCCCCCTCCCGGCCCCATAACGCGCCGTAACGTTTTAGAAGACCCTCCCCTCCCCCCAAACTGCGTTACGTAATACTTGAATGAACCCTTAATGATATAAAACAAATTTACCATCATCAACATATCACGATATCTGCGAAACAGATATTCTTGAAATATGGCAGGAACATTCCTTCAGCGATCGAAAGATCTTTCTTAACAATAAAAATACAAGTTCGAAGTAATGTGCTGGCTAATTATAGTGGTAATAACTCAAATGAATGTCGAATGAAGATATTTTCATTATTTCTGTCTTATAACGATACATCTATATCTTTATAGGTACTCTGTCTTCATAGATTTCATCAGCTTCTCTAGATTTCATCTAATTAAAGATTCAAGTGTGGATGGTGTGTCCGGACACGTAGGCACCACATCCAGTCGCTTCCGATAGCACTGTAATCGGCCTTTAGGAACCGAGTCACGATTCCAATCTGGCCTGGTGGCGTTTTTATTTCCACGTCGTAACTAGCTGCCACATTGTTGGTATTAACTTAATTGCTGACTTTATATTGATTAATAGGAAAACTAAGAAAAAAAGAAGAAAAGGAAAAAAGTAAAAAAGGTGTAGACTATTCCACTAAACTATCGATCAATCTGATGGTGCATAATTTCAAATATATAACAATAAAAATCGTTTTACAAAAGTAGAATTTGTGAGTTACTAATAAATGTAAAATATCCGTAGAATTAAGGGATTCCTGCATTTTTAAAGTCGATAGGTCAATAAAGAACGACACAAGCGTTGTCCACCATCATTGTCCTTGTGGTTTATTATGTGTCAACACAACAGAATTAGACAAACATTCGTATGGCGAATACAAATATTTGCCATGAGCAGGGGCTGATTTATTATTATTGTATTTACGTATTGTAATCGTTGATCTTAATTGTTTTAAATAATGGTAATATAGGTACTCTAATAAATTAAAACAACATTTTCCTTACCGATAAGAAACGAACACGAGGAAGGCAAGCTAAATAAATAGTTTAACATAGTTATCACGCGTAAATGTATCAGCCTTGGACAGTACAAAGGTACGTGTAAAAGTCTCCATTTGTAACAGCGTAATAAAAAAACTAACGACTGCAATATCATCTGATTGAAACAATAAACGAGGCATTTGCGCCGCGCGGCGGTCACGCGGCGCAGGCGCAGCCGTCGAGCGTGGCGAATGCGGCGTGGAGGCGAGGAATGCGTGAACTTGTGACATAACCGTTCGTGACTGAAGGTGACTTTCCACATGACGTCTCGCAATTGTTTGTACATAAACAGTCTGGTCAGCATGTGGAAAGTTCTCTAAATGATCCTGATTAAAGCGGTACTTTAATGGATTACGGTGCCTCTTTAAAATGTTAAGATAATATGTGTAATGCTAGTTTTTATTATACATGTGCTTGGATGCTATGAATCAAGGTGAAATTATTATGTCCGTTTTGTTCTTTACATATGACACCGGGCTACCCACTAACAAACTATAGAAGAAATGAAATATCAAAAACCACCAGGTTCCTCAAAGAAATCAACCATAAAACTTCAAAGCGTTCTATCATTTGTAAAATTTCGCTGACGTTAATATCTGAATCGTCTTTTGTAGCCTCACAGCTGACATCCCGCTTGCAATCAGCGGATACGTTTAAAAAGTGATTACATTGCGCAGTGATCGCAATAAATGGCGCACTTCGGTATCACGTTGCGGTGATGCAACCGCCGATAACGACGGAATGCAATTAAACGTGCGCCGTGACGAGCGCTTATCTGTAACCTTGGCAATGACATTGGAACCTTGGACTTGGAGAAATTACGATATGCCGGATGGAGCGTGACCGAGCCTTTTGTTAGATGCGATTCGAAGAAATTGCCGAGACTGGAAATATTTGCGGTTCGATTCGGTTTGATTTTGTTTTTTATAGATCTTGAAATACTATTTGTTTTGACGATATTTGAATGGTTTTGGAATCTGGCAAACTTGTAACTGGTCTAAAAATTACTTGCCACTAAAATTAAACTCGATACCGTAAGTTTTTCTGAACGAGTCTAATCTGTTCTGTGTAGCTTGTCCGAGAACAGGATGCCGTTCATTTTATGCGATCAATCATTTAAAATAATTATAGACTTTGTCGCGTCAATTCATGTGATCTTATCCGATCCAACAAGCCGCAGTGAGGTAGGTGGCTGGTGACTAACACGATTTCAGATTTAAATATGATCCCCATGAATATAATTATGTACGAGTTGCAGCGACATTAAATATTGCATCACTCCAGCAAACATCGGCTAAACATATAGATTTAGCTACAAAGTTATTATCTCGTACGTGTTTGACTAGCACACTGTTTATTTGATTACGTAAGTCAACTGAACGCTAATAGATCACGTGACGCTCCAGCAATATTGTAGCCACTTGTTAATTTGTACTTAGAGTCGTATTAGCTACATCACGATTTGATGAATAAAGACGTATTTTCACATATACCTGCAAATTGGTTTGACGCATGTGTTCAGTGTGAATTTTTGTTTCTATGTAAACTGTTTAGATATAACATAGATTATAATTTGGGGCGTAAATATTTCTTTTCATAGTTATTCCGCTTGAGTCATTTACCGGATAGTGTTTTTAAATTTAAACAATATTGACATAACGCTAGTGATAACGTATTCTTTTAAATATTTATTACGAGCGAATAATGACATAATGTATTCATATGATGTTAAATTACCACTATATAGACCAGATTGTTGTAATAAAAAGGCCTGTCATACCATAAATAAATACTAGCAGTTTTTAAATACTTTTTTGTTATACCTATTATTATGATGTACTATAGTACCTACTGGTGTGAGGTCCATGAAACCTGGTATTAAATTCTGCGAGTATTAAGAGTAAGGTTAAAAGTGAGCGCAAGCCGAACTAAAACTGAGACGAACTGCTGTTTAAGAATTATGTTTCGGGAAGTTTTAAAAGAAGAAAGGAAATAAGGAACAGCATAAGATAAAATATAGTAGTCATCTAGCCGGGAGGCCCAATTCCCCACCCCTTCCCCATTAATTTCCCATCCATTCCCTCCATATCCCCTAAAAGGTCGGCAACGCATTTTGTAACTCCTTTGGTGTTGCAAATGTCCATGGGCGACAGCATTCACTTTCCA
>DVXP01004306.1:0-10491 GCA_018235645.1 Junonia grisea
GCAAGCCAGTAACCATTTAGACTAGAATATTGCCTACTATGAGTAACGATCGTTATCAGGTGTTTTTGATAACAACCGGGATCGACGGCTTTACGTGCTCTCCGATGCACGGTGTGTAAACGAGTGGGAATCGAACCCGCGACCGCCGGCGTTAATAGTGCATTCAGCGCCACTACACCACAGCGGTTGTAATTATTATTATGTATACAAAGAAAATGTATACTAAATCACTGTGGTGTCTGTGTAACATAAAACCGAACATTTGTTCCCGACAAACAATTGACAGCCTTTTAAAGATGGCTGCGCAAACAGGTTCCATTGTGATGACATCACCTCTATGAAAACATTCCTAATACGCATGCGCGTGAAAAAAAAACGAACCGGACAATATCATATTAAACGACTTACGTATGTATAATATAATGACTTATTTAATTAGTATTTAGAAAAAAAATAAGCATATCAGAAGCCTGATTCTATGATAATTAAAAATGGGTAAGTTATTTGTTTGGCAAATAACATTACGCGTTCGTTTGCATTTCGGTTTGACAAGCCTTAGAGATCAAAGTAAATGACATTTCGAATTTAGATTTCTATGCGTGTAACTATTGTTGACATGTCATTATGATTGATCAACGCATTTAGTAATCCTTTGATGTAGTGTGAATATTTAGGACCTAATTAAAAATATAAAAATAGATTTCTTAAAATCTTACGTGAAAAATAATGTTATCTTATATTATTGTTTGTTTGATAATGGAAGGATTTTAGTACGTTTTAATATAATGGCAAAACGGTGGAATACTTGAACTCACTTTCGATTGAAAATAATTATATACTTTTTAACGTACAAGTAAAAAAAGGTCGATTTTGAATTCATCACAATATGTTGCAATAAATTCAAATTCATGCAACATTTTTAATTTTTCACTTTAAAAAAATCATTTAGTTTATTTTTCGCTTTGAATTAATCACAACATGTAACGACGAATTCAAAAACTTTCGTACTTTCGAAATTAAAATTTCAAACACACCACCGCACTGATATTCGCTCACTGAAATTAAACTTCATTTTGTAGTAAAATGACGTGAACTTCAAATTGCAAAATGAAGTACTCACACCAAGAATCGCGTATATCTTCGGCCATGGTGACATGGTGTCTATGTTGAAAGCGATGGGATACTGAGGGGTGGCGATGAAAATAGGGCAGTTTGCCAAAAATTTTCCATGTTTATCTCCTGTAAGTTTTACTCGTATTTCATTTTATTGATCTTCGTTGTGTTATCGCACTTTGATTTGTGACGTGATCTTTTGATATAAGAATGAAACTGAACTTTACTTGCAACCTTCGATGTGTTTAAACTTTTAAAGTGTATGAAACCTTGCGATAAAATTAAAAATCACACTATTATAATAATTAATACACGTAGCTACAATAATTATATTATTTAAACATAATAGTTATAATTCAAGGCGTAGTTTTTGCGAAAGTTTAGGAAAATTAAATAAAAAAATAACAAACGAAGGCCTTGCGGAATATCAAAATTAAAGATATATCATTGAGTTCATTTAGGAACTAAGGCTAACTATGAAAGCAATATTTTCAAAAAAATCTAAAAAAAAATGTGACAATCGATCAAAAACAAAAAGTTTTCAATTCGGTTAACGATTCCGCTTTTCATTTTTCATTTCATAGTTCCGAGATTTTATCAAAAACTCATGCATATGCAGTATTTGAAAAACGATTTAAAATATGGCGCTACCGGACACCAAATACCGCGGCGTTACGCTCAAATGGAGCAAAGAATTGTCGATTTGATGTTGAATTTAAAAATATATGTGAAAAACGGCTGTGACCGTGGACTTGGTTTGTATTGAAATGAAATGAAATACTTTTTTTAACGCAAAGCAAATTAATCTTTTTTTTTTGTTGACGCAGGGTAAATCTTCCTAGATACCCGACTCGTGAGAGGGAGACCGGGTTATGTGAGATTGCACTCACTAAAACGCCACAGCACGGAAAACGGAGAGGCTACGGGATCGCTTTCGCAGCACGTCCGCGGCCTCTCCCGTGCGTTGCTCCGCTCGTGGCTTGCGGAGCCCTTCTCAGGAAAGCAAAGTAATCTACTACGCAGGTGTTCGGTGGTTTTAAGCCTACTACGGAATATGATTATGTAACGTACAATAGGAAATACCTTACCTCTAGTCGCGCCGAATCCGTGTTTCAGCTGGGCCCAGCAGGCGTTAGGTCTTATTTATACGCCATCCACAGGCGCTGGTTCGTTGGTAACACAAGTGACACAGGCTATGATGACCAAACACTAATTATTTCAGATTCACAGAGTTCCCACACGGAGCGTGCTTAATATCGACCGTTTACTCATATGGAAAGAAGATGGCGTTGTACGGCGCTGCGTTAAACGGCGCTTCTCGAATAGGGATTTATATTCCACTGGACAAGGAGAGCATTTTCTTAGGAATGGTTGTGGGCACAAAATCTCTGCAGGTTTACGGATTAAAGTATATTCCCTAGGAAACCGTACCACACTGTTTATATTGGTAAAGCTTGATTCACCAATTTTGAATGGTCTAAACAAAGTAGGTCCGATCAGAGTCAAGATTACTTGGATGGACATGGAAATTCTAATTCGGCTCATTTTCAGACATTTCAAGTAGGCTGTCCAGAAGGGAATAATAATACAACAACTGTTCATTATACATGTCTCTATTTCCACGATTAATAATATAATGATACTCTATATCGCCATATCTTCCACCTTGACATCAACCACCGTTGCTAGGCAGCCACCAGCCAGCCGCCAGCCAGCCAGGAATCTCGTATTCCAAAGAGTCCCGTAAACAATACATATATCTAATGATAATTAATAGTCTTAAGCGATCCCTCATTAATTGCCAATCCAATTTAATGTGGCTTAAGATTTATGGGGAAAAAAATACAGAGAAATACTTTTACAAATAATACTAATTAAGATTTTTAACACTAACCTCAACAGTAAGACTAAAGGAAAGGTTTGTATTGCTAAAACGTTAGTCTTTAGTTACACGAAAAACAAACAAATTATGGGTTAGTTTTAAAACAAAATCCATCATACTAACGTCACGTTAGATGTATAAAAATGTAGTCAGTTGGATGAAATTTTGGTACAGGTATATCCGCATAATTATGTAAATTACGAGTGTCGTTTACAAAATTTACTATCCACTGGACAGCGAACTGTATTACCAGGGTTTCAGCAAACGCTCAAAGCCTAAGCTAAATTTATTCATTCGCTACGATTTATTTGTTAATATATCACTTAAATGTGTCACAGAATATGTCTCACGTTGCCTAAGTGTTACATAATTCGAGATGGAGGACAAATCGTGCCATATAGTTTATTGATTCAGGTGTACCCGTAAACGAATGACAAATGAAATAATTTCTGCATGTCCACCTCCGCCATTGCGTAACTGGTCACGTGGACACGTCTTGTTTAGGAAACGTTAGTTTATAAAAGGAAATTAATGGCAAAATCGTTTTCATTGTTATCGTATTACTTTAATGGGAAATTTTGAAAGTATTAGTACTTATTGGATGAGAATACGCTAAAGGGTTTTAAAGTTGTTTACACATTAAGGTATGTAACGCCCGATATATTGGCTATTCCTTCGAGGCGTCGGTGTCATGTTAAGGGCAACTATGGTAAATTTTAATAAAGTAATACGTATTTGTTTATGAGCTAAAAAAGTTGGCAATCAATAAGTATTAAAAATACAGTTACAAATTGTAAAGTTCTTTATAATTCACCGCCAAAGTAGGTATAAAACTTTCTTTCCACCATATAATAATGTCTTAAAGATATTCATATTATCTATTCAGACAATAACAATACGCTACACGTTATACAAAACGACATTTATACACAAAATATACGCGAACGAAGTTAATTTACATAATAACTTCAATAAAAATATTTTCAGTGACAATTTCAATATTAAGCAACACTTAGCTAATCCAAGTAAAGCAAGGCTCAGAATCTTGTTACGGATAAATAGCAGAAATTTATTGACCGAATGAATTTCGTCATTACGGTTTATCTTCTAAAATATAACTGGTATTGAACAGTGAAATTGAAATATAGACTAGGCTTTAATACGAGCCGTAACTTATCAGATTAAACACGATCGAAATCTGGAGGTGTTACCATATAAATAGACCAATTATCGTTGGGTGTTATGTAACTTTTTATTAACGTGTTTGGAATGTGTTCAGCGATTTACTATTTTACTTAATGTGTTGATACGAATTTTCGATTAAATTAATGGTTCATTAAATGTTGTAAACAAATAAACACAAAATCTTTCAATTACTTTGGAACTCTATTGGTAGTACGTCTGTACACTTGCAAGAAAATTTATAAGAAAACTTGACAAGATTCTTGTAGTAAGAAAAAATATTTAGGCATTTTCTCGATGTTACAACCGGTAAAGTATGTATCAGAGGTATCTAATTAATTATATTTATAAACAGTCATACACGTAGAGTCAAAGTTTTAGCTAAAAAAACATCACTATTCACCACGTCCTATATCATATATTTGCCAATCTCATGAGCGTTTTAGTTAAGATGCCGTTATTTAAGTGTATAATACCCATTAACAATAAATCCTCACAATTTTCTTTATCTTCCAGAGCATGCCGCCGCCCGCCTAAGGCATGAGCGTTCGCGGAGCTGGCGGGCAGCGCTGCCAGCTGATCCTGCAGCGTTGCCTCGCGATCCACCTCAGCAAGCCGGGCAACGCGCCAGATGACTTCTGGATGTACGACTCCGGATACCTGCTGTTCCAGGTGAGGATTTGTAACTCGTAATATGGTGTCTTATACCTGCCTGAATATTTTTTCTGAAGATTTTTAGCGAGCTTTTGTGAACGGTTTTGGCCGTGTGGGTATCATATAACACTGTGGGTAAGACTCAGGAAGATCACTTTTTTCCGGAATTAATAATCCTATATAATTTGGGTTATAATATCTGAATAATTTAATGACAATCGGTTTATTAGTTTCAACGTGAAATCGAAAATAATACAAACAAATAAATGACTAAAAAGCCAAACCGATAATTCAGGAAAGATTTGTAAAATGCTTTGAGTATATGTGTTAATATTGTTTACATTTCTTCGATCTAAATTTATCTATAAGAATTATGATATGAATGATTCGATAAATACTTTCCTTAGCTTTCCATCAGTCATGTGATAATGATTTTCTGATCTCTATTGACGGAATTGTCAATGACTTCATACAGTTTAGTCACATAGCGAAGGTACCTATACTTTGATAAAAGATGATATTATAAGTGATAAGTGTAGATTAATACAATGACAATAAACAGATAAAATCTGATTATTTATCTTACGCATTGTACTTGAGTGTGATCTAGATTTTATATCTTTTATCGATACTTATATACCTAAATCTAAAAAAATATTTATTAGCAACTGCCGCCTTGATTTGAATCTTTATTTATAGTTACGTTTTTTAATAAGGTCATTTTCATATTTTTATTTTTTATGTTACACTTGAATAGTGTAGTAACAATACGGGATGAACAACTAGTTTTGATCATAAGAGTGACTTTGAATGTATTATCTAATAACGATGTTAAACATAAGGCGAAATGTGAGAAGATTATTATTTCTACAATAAAATGTAATTATATCCGGCGTACTCGTAGAATAATTATTATTTATTAGCGTTAAATTAGAATTTGGCGGTATGCCGGTTGAAAGTAAAATTTCCTTTGAGAAAGAACATCGTTTGATTATGTATTAGACTTTTTTATTCCATAATTAAATAGAAATTACATACACTAGTAAAACTAAGCTAGGTCTAGTATCCAATTACGTATTCATGTAATGGGCTGACTAAAAAGATTTTTTGCATTCGTAATTATACGGCTTAGTAAAAACATTTTCCTTTTAAAAATTGATTGATAAAAATACAAGCGAAAGGGAAAAGAAATTAATAATTTTATGATCGCTTAAAGCTATAAAAGTACTTTGAAACCTCGCTTCTATAATGTTTTATTACACTTTCGTTTTTCGATGCGTGAGAAGTGTCTGCGTTAGCAGCAATGTTTATTTGTTACTTCAGATAAACCACTTTACTGTAAACATTTCATATTTAGCTGAACTGGGCTTTCATACAAACTTGAAAGTTGTTAAATACAGGTCTTTTCGAGTAAAGGGTTCATGTTCCTCTGTTGTGAAATGTGTAATGAACTGGAATAGGTAAATTCGATAATTCACTTCACACAATTTATGTAATCGCTTAATGTTAGAAATTTTTTACAATAATTATAAAAGTTACAGAAGATCCTCTGAAGGCTTCTGATTTGTTGGTTTGTTGTTTTTGGTTTTTCTTTTAAAATCCGTGAGAGCTAAAGTTTATTATATGTTATTTATCAAAATTATTCTGAAAAATCCTTCTTCTTCAGAAGAAGAAGAAGAAGGATAGGAAGAATCCTAGCATATTTCTCGGACTTAGCCAGGGTCTGCTTTATTCCAGCTTAAGTTATGAGTAACGATCGTTATCAGGTGTTATTGATAACAACCGGGACCGACGGCTTTACGTGCTCTCCGAGGCACGGTGGGTAGACCCACAAGGACCAGACCTAAAACGAATGTTTATATAGACACAAACATCCGCCCCGAGCGGGAATTGAACCCGCGACCCCCGGCGTTAATAGCGCATTCAGCACCACTACACAAGAGCGGTTGTCATTTTGGAATAACCCTTAATACGTTGAAATGTAAACCCTTCGATATACTAGGCTGCATAACTAAGTACAAAAACTTATGAAGTATGTAACTTGTAATAAATATTAGTCAATTCGCGATATCGACAATAATCTAGAGCTGGAGTAGATATTTGTTACACAATTTTCTGTTATGATAATCCATAAAATGTTTCGATTTGCTTCTGAATATAGACTTAAGAATCAACAGAAATATACCACTACTAGTAGTTTTGCGTTGCGTTAACTCAAACAGCAAACAAAAGCAATAATTTCGCGTTAGTCCTCGGGATTTAAAGATTAATAGCATTAAACATTAAATTATTGAATCGAATGAATAAATTTAATCTTTAATACTTTAGTATATGTATATTATTCACACACCCATAGAACAATGAATGAATAGAATTGGAATGTGCACGATCAACGTGACAGAGAGTTACATGGAATTTGTTGCATTATTATTTAGAGCAATGTATTCTATATTTCATGACATATTTATTGCATAATGTGACTATGACTTAATAGATGTGACTCGCAGTTTAACTTCGTTTTATTTCGTGTTTTGTCACTGAGTTACATTCGTTAGTGAAGTGCTCTCGTGTCCATCGTATATTTAGCTTTAGCTATCGTAGCCACCTACTTTGTTAAACTTAAGATAAACAATTAAAAAAATAAATTTTATTAAACTATCGATTCTGTATAACAAATTGAAGCATGTCATGGATAAAATTTGTATTTTACTCGTTTGTGTTTCGATTTAACATACAAAATTATATATCAAGTTGTTCTAATACGCGTAAATATAGTATTACGCAATGAGCCCTTGATTGGAAGTCACTAAAAGTAGCTATCACAAAAACAGAGTTATTATGCAGTAATATTATGTTTTGGATGCCATTTCTAGTGAAAAGTTGGAGGTCACAGCTGCGTCGAGTTCGGTTCAGTCATGCATCGCAGCTGCATTTTCTAGGATTCTGATTGGAACTATATCTTCGTTCGTCAGCCTGTGATTGTATTTACACTTACAGATGCTACGTCTAGACGTCCTAGAGATAAATCTTAAGTAACTGTTTGAAATGTTTTTTACGATTTTCTCTTCTTTTTCATGGCGTGATTGAGAGTAAGAACGTGTTTGGTTTATATTCAGTAAATATTTAATTTTTGTAATTATATAAAGTAAGTTTGGTTCTGATTGTTGCTAAGTATTAATTTAGAATAAGAAAATATATTATGTAAAGCATCCATTGTTTTTTTAACATCGTTTAATAAAAGGAAATATTGTTTTGAAAAACGTTTCCCTTTCGAATCGCTGACTTAAGTTCCTATAGAGTTATTCGTTTACCACATAACAGCTCATCTAAACATTATTATGTAGTTGTTATTCTTTAACCAAACCCTAATTCTATGAATACAAGCCTCAAAGACCAGATGCTATGTCTTTATATAATCATAATTAAAATTCCTCCAGCCAGTAATGAGTGTAGAGCAGGCCATTAGACTAATCCTGCAACCGGTACATGACCCAAATATATCACAAGTGCATCGGTCTTGCATTATATATTGTGCTATTAATTCAAATCGAGCGGACTAAATCGCTAATTTAGTTGTTAGTTTCATGTGTGGGCCACGTGTGAGGAGATCGCGATTTGGAGATGTCTATCTTTACTAATATTATAAAGAGAAAAGTTTTTATTGTTTGTTTGGTTGAATTGAATAGGCTCCGAAACTACTTGACCGATTTGAAAAATTCTTTCATTGTTAGGAAGCTACACTATCCTCGGTGAATATAGGCTATATTAAATTTTCAAAAAGCTTGGAATACTAACTAAATAAGTGTATTATAATGCTAAGAATATTTAAGATTTAATATAAATCTACATCATGTCATACACGTATCTACATAGCGGACTTATATAGAAATATTTTATTTTACACTAAGAAGTATATGCAGAGTAGAATAGAAATGCTTGTTCTAGTAACATGTTCTAATGGAGCTATTTATGGAGGAAAACATAAGAAAAACATGCGATATTGTTACAAATAATATAATGACGTGATTTGATATTAAGTGGCGTTCATTACCGTATCATGAATTCCCATGAAACTCAAGGTTTTAAGCAAGGTTACGAAAATGTTGTCATAAAAAATGGACAGGTCACAATACTATGGAAATAATTTAAAGATTCGATTTGATAAGATATCACATCTGTCATTTTTATATATTTTAACTTTTCTACTGTACTAAAATTTTAAATTGAAAATATTTACCTTTATTCAACTAACTACAGCTGCCTGTGACCATTGTTAGTAATACCTGCGGTAAGTTTAAATATTTGGAGATAAAATGTAGCCTAAACCTAACCTAAAATATAAGCCATCACAATTTCACCTATCAGCCATATCGTTCCAGGTACTTTGCCCTGAAAAAGCAAAAACATATTAACATTACTAGATGTTAGTATTAGTAAGACATTATTTAATTCTTTAGAAGCGTGTGAAAAACAACGGATTATTAGAATATCTCGTTGACAAACAAGAGGTCATTAATATCGGTATCTCGCTTATCGCACATTACTTAACCTAGCTTCGAAGCCTCACAAGTATGTGTTGGAAATCTGAAACCGACTGGTCAGCGACAAAGTTCACACTTATTTGTTAAGCCAATTTAAACTCTACGTCTTTAATTTTAAAGTCCAATTTAGCTTCTGACACTGTAACATGATTGACCAATGTGCGTGATTCATTATAAATTGAGAGCATTGTAGATAATTTATGAATGATATATCTAATAATGGCTTATATTTGTTTCGGTATATTGGTTTTATGTATTTGTCCCTGTTAAGATATATTTTTATTGATCGACTTCCATAAATGGGTGAAATAGTAACTAAGATCACAGCTATCTGCTGATTTTTATGATAATGTATGTATATGTGATATGTTTTGGACCATTAGATAAATATTTTAAGGGTGGTCCCATTAAGATCTAGGCTCCATAGAAAGCAGCCGAGGTGTAGGTACTGAATTATCCAATAGGTTATAGTAACTGTAAATAATAC
Source organism: Junonia grisea (assembly GCA_018235645.1). Taxonomy (NCBI): domain Eukaryota; kingdom Metazoa; phylum Arthropoda; class Insecta; order Lepidoptera; family Nymphalidae; genus Junonia; species Junonia grisea. The sequence goes on from DVXP01004306.1 coordinate 9,860, forward strand.
ATTCTTAATAGGTCTCATTCTTGGGTTTCCTAGGATAATGTGGTTTATTATTTAAGATCAGACTTAATGCTGCGAATGACGTCACACAAAATTTTTCTTATTGAACAAATGCCGAAATTGTCCAGTGACTATTCCTAGAAAACTAATGCATTAAAGGCCTAATTAAAGATATATTTTAGTGAGGTTAAAATTGACTCCTTTAGGTTCTAAAGCTAAAATAATTGTGACATACACTTTCACACGAGTGCTGGCTTAAATACCTATCTAATTGAGCTTTCCCGGATAAACCGTTTCCTTATTGCACATTATTCCACAAATAGATACTGATGTTTGTCTTATAATCATGTAATATGAGATAATAGTTAAAGCTATAAGCTAATATTCTGAATACCAATGTTTATGGCTGAAACTGTATATTTATAATCGTTTATTTATTTATTTATTTAGCTTTTTAATGCACACCAAATATACATAACGATACAAATACAATCTTAAAACAAAATATTAATAAGTTAAGCAAAAGGCGGTCTTATGGCTCATAAGCCATTTCTTTCTCCTTCACGGGAGAGGGCGCGGACGTGCTGCGAAAGCGATCCCGTAGCCTCTCAGTTTTCCGTGCTGTGGCGGCCATC
>DVXP01004307.1:0-10491 GCA_018235645.1 Junonia grisea
ATTCTGACTGTACTTCTACGAAATTTGATGCTAATAGTAAGTTGTGTATCCCGAACAAATTATCATTTATTTTAAACGATAGCGTAATACTTTTTAATCTTCTTCTAGGTTTTAAACACGGGCGGGGCGCTTCGTTGCCAAGCGACTACGCCGCCGGCGCCCCGGCGCCAACGACAAATGACATTAACATCGCCTTTACTTCACTGAAGCTAAAGGACATAATTGCTTTATACAGCTGCTGTGTATAAAAATAGTAGACTCATCCCACATTGCCGGACAATTACTCTCGTTTTATGTTAAGCAATGTTGACTCAAAATTACTAATGAAACAATAACTCAAAAGAATAATAAGTATTATGTTTGAATAACGCACCCTTTTTCGTTAAGTATATATCTAACTATTCAACCTAGAAACCGTTGAATTTATTATTAAACAGTTTTTATCCCGTCATCGCCGTGCTTTTCAAATACGAATATATTTGTCGTCAATGTCTTATGTGAATTTAAATATTAAAACAGGTAATACTGTTGGTTTTATTTAGATGCATTTATAGTCGTTGTATATAAAATATACACATTAACAGTCTATCTCAATGAATTTTATCTTTGTATAATGATGAAACAGAGTGCCACGTGTCAACCCGTAGCACTACGGATGCGCTACGCTGCTACGAATGTTTCTAACGGAAATGATAGACTTCATATTCGTTTTACCCTTGTGTATACTTTAAATTTTTTCCATATAATAATATGGTATATAACCATAATTTTGGTTAAACTATTTAATAAAAAATAATAGACAGATTTAATTTATAATATTTTTAACTCAATTTGTGTTTATACATTTTGTATGTTTTTATACATTCTTTATATTATTATAATTATAAAAAGCGTGTTATTATTTTTATGAATAGGTGGTTATTTCAGTACAATGTCGCGTTAATAAAAAGTGTGCTTTACTTTATTTAAAACATCCCGCATTCAAATCATATTGTTCCTAGGTTGACAACATCTTAAGGGATGGACTATAATATGTATTGAATGACAAACTGGCTCTTTTATCATTAAATTAGGAACATATATTAAACTGTGAAGTACATACCAATACGTACATAGGTAGAATATTTGTTGTATTAAACGATAATTGTAAAATTTATTTATATCCTTTCATTAAAATCGATTTTCATACTTATAGTTGACGCAACTCAGATTGTTGAATTAATTTGTTATTTAATTAATTTACTAAGGTTTTAAGTTACTGTTATTTCAGTTGTTTGTCTATAGATATTTAGCAGATTTAGATTGACTACTGCTCTGCTCAAATGGGTATATTTATTTACTTCTTTGCTGTTAATAGGTTATTTAGGCGCGTTATTAGCGCAAACAAACAAAAAAAACTGTAGCTCATAATAGCAATCCTATATTTATATAGGTATGCCGACTGCATAGTAGGTAGACATTATGTGATATTTTTGATTCACGTTTGAACAGAACTGTTGCGTCGTCAACAAAACATGGTTAGTACCCCAGTCAGCTCGAGACCACGGCTTATGTACCTAGTTATGTACAATTTTACATACATTATGCAGATATACTATTACGCGTATGTGGAAACATCAAATATAAACTAAAATAATAATGCAGAAATAGTCACACGCGACCCGGTAAATCTACCAACGGTAATCTATCAATTCTTTATATTTTTAAAATACTTGTAAATGTAGTTATAAGTATATTATAAGTTAAAACACAAAGTCACTTTACGTGATAATGAGAGATAAAGCGTGTATCGATAAAGAAACTATAATTTTATTTTTTGTTGTAAAATTAAACGTTGCAATTATCATGATTGCTATAAACAGTGAAACGTTATCAATGCTCCCAAAATAAATATGAAAGTTGCGAAATTAACAACAAACGATAAGAACTCGTGAATTGACATGGGACGTAAATGATTGAAAATGTCTACATTAATTAAAAAAATGTCTGAATAAATAAACTAACGAACTTATGCCTTACTTTTAATATATTTGTATACAAATATGAACACGATGTTTGTAACACATAAACTTTAGGAAAGTTACAGGCAGTAAATGTCAAACTGCTGGGCTAAAGCCTCTTCTCGCAGTGTAAAGTTCTTTCTAAATCGCAGTGGAGAAGCGTGGTAGATAAAGCCGTAACCTGCCCCTTATGTAACAAGAAATATTTATGTATTTTTAAGACATGGCATAATGTGGCATCAGTTTGGAAACTACACTATTATTTTAGCAAAACATATTTGCAATATGTTTTTTTTTTGTATTACAGTGTCACAATGTAGAGAGTACTCTATATTATACCATTGTTATAGAAAAAAATTCTTTAGTCACATTTAATTAATATTTGACGATAGCCGAATAAAAAAGAAAACTCTCTCTCAACAAGTGAATGTAACAAATTCATGAGTTAAATTATTCATAGACTAAATTTGTATTCCGTGTGGCGCGGTCCTTATTTTGAGACAGGTCGACTACGTCACCAGTATTTTTATTGGAGAAATTTTATTTTATTTTATTATGCAAATTTCGACAAGTTTTCGTATGACCAGAATTATACAACTAGGTGTTTTTTTAGTGATGTTTTAATGCATTAACCATTCTTCTTATCGCAACCCTTATGATTGCAATTGTATTTTTTTTTTTAACAATTGAATGTCCTATATTTTTTTTTACATTATTGGAATCTTTCTTTCTAATTTTTTACAAAACAGTTATTAATTTTTCACGTCAAATTTATTATAATTATCCAATTATATTGTTTATTGGACTATAGTTATTCAGTGTTTTGGTTTGGTGTAATTGTTACCATTTAAAATATAATTTAAATAGTTTTCATTAAGGTCAAATAAAACATAATACTTTATGTAAGATAAATAATGTCAATTTACGTCATGCAGTATAAAGCACTTGTTTCAATAAATGCCTTATTGTTAAAAATGTTATAATAAAGTTCAACATACTTTATAAAAAAAATAGCCTTCGTTCGCGCCCCACCCGTTTTGAAAGTCGAAAAAAACAATTGAGTTACCTACATATTACTATTATGCTATATTACTGTAAAGGTTTATCAAAACTGTTTGTGAAAACGTAACAAAGGACGCAAAAGTTTTTAACATAGGATGGATCCATTCTTAAACTTGAACAGAAACTTTTGCATTAAGGATCTTATAAGGAAAGCAGGATTTGTCTAGTAAGTAGTTGAAAATAAGTTTGACCTTGGAACATTGCAAAGTTTAACAGTAAGCTATACGTTAACATTTTACATAACGGTTGAAGGTATAGGAAAAGATCCAGAACTAAATATGAATTGCATAAATGTATGTCATAAAACACAATGGATAGAGTTCCAAGACGATCGTAAGTATGTCGAACGGCTTTCTAGTTTTCATTAAATATTAAAATACTTAGGTACCTATATGTTTTTAAAGTGTTTAGGTTACAAGAATCCAAGGCTAACCCCCTAAATATAACATTGTTTTGATTATGTCAATTTTTAGGGTTCCGTAGTCAAAACGGAACCTTTAGTTTCGCCATGTACGTCTGTCTGTCTGTCTGCCTGTCCTGTCCGTTAATTTTAAAGATTATACGTATTAATTAATGTCCGCATATTATGATGAAAACTACCCCTTCAAGCGCGTAGCTCGACACGCACTTGGCCAATAAATTATTTATTAATGTTAAAGAAATAATAATGTATTTATGTATTTTTATGTTATTGGGATTTTATATTTTGTATTATTGTTATATACTGAAAGCACTCGACTCTACCAAAATTTGAACCATTTTAAATCTTGAACTTCATAAATAGAATCTCACTCCAAAAATGGTTTTCATCCACAATCGGTGTAAACGATTTATCCAACAACACACTCGTTGAGGTCAGGATAATTGAGAAAAAAACATCGTCTCCACTTCATGAGCGTGATTAATACCTACACGTGGCATATTTCTTATACTAGTGAACTCTGAGCTAAGCCGTGGACAGACAGGAAGATAGACAGACATGGTGTAACTGTATGGCTTCCGTATTTACACTACGGAACTCTAAAAAGTCCTACAATAAGCTGTATCTTTTATACCGTACATTTGATACGAAGCGTGCCATTATATTTTTAAATAATAAATATCAATCTGAACCCGTTTGTAATGATTACATAAATTCAAACAGCGCGTATAAGAACGCGTTCAATCGTTGACATTTGCTTGGCATTTAAAACAACGGCCAATCAGTAAGGCCAACTTGCTTCTAGATGTAATGTGGTCAGAAATATCGATATAATTATCACTTCCCATACAGGAAACCTAAAAATGGTAACTTATTATTATGTATATTCTTTTATAAAACAAAAGATGTAATTTCTATATTTTTTTTTAATAAAATGACGTATGCCATGTCCAGTTAATAAATACGTCATCGAGATCAGCGTGGCGGACGACCTTCACTGGCCGTACCATACACTTTCGCCTTGCCACCACCGTTAACTTATATTTATCTCGTACTGTTAGTGAATAGAAAGAAATAAGTAATATGTAACGTCGTGAACAGTTTTCCTCATGAAGCCCGGCGTGGTAATTTTAGGTTGCAGCGCCGCTACATTACTATGTTAAGACCCACTAATTTTTTATATCCTCTTTTTATTTCATCTTTTAATATTTTTATTCCATCTTATTTTTTTATTTTATTTATTATATTCCAAAGAAGGTCGTTATCTTTAACGCTCCTCCTCCTTCCTTTTCTATTTAGAATTATTTTTATATTATGGAACTAAACATATGAGAAAATTGGGTTCAGTCACATAGGTATTCCTATTAGAACCATAATCTATTTGATTTTGAATACATATGTATGTATATGTACGTGAATGATCGTATATCTGAACGCTTAAGCCTATGACAACGTTATTGGAAACGATTAGCAAAGAAAACTTACAAGATATTATATCCCTTTCACATACGATTACACGCGCTGCAATTTGCAACGTTACTAAACTGTAAAATCAGTAAAGCAATACTAGTATTTCCTAATTCAACAAATTAGGACACACCCATATCATAAATTGTAGCACTATAAGACGACTTTTGATATGACGCAACTTAGATCTAGATTGGTCTTATTTTTTACCCCTTGCGATTAATATCTTCGTGACATGTTTTTAGAATAATAATTTAAATTTAATTGTAGAAAAATACTACTGTAACTTTATAACTTATAGCAATTCATTTAAATTACATATATTACAGAACATCATCGGTGAAAGTTATTATTATGCCAAAAATTATTTATTACATTATATGTATTACGTCGGTAACATTATTATTAATAGTGGCCAAATAAATTAAACAAATCGAGTCATACATAAGTGTGAAAGTATTATTATAAGATTATCACTACGCATTACTTAATATATTGTATTAATAATATAAATGACTTACATGTGATTGTTAAGTTATCGTTTCATAAGAGAACGATAACATCTCCGAATGTTATTGGTACGTGAGAGTATTCAACTAGTACACGCGTACGTACGAATACGAACGTGTATCAATGTAATTAATTACACGCAAACAGTTTTCAATAACGTTACCACGGAGTCTGCTGATCAAATAAAGAACAAATGAAATAATTGTATTCGCTGCTGCACACACTTTTAAGAAATTAATATTTATGATGTTTACTTTTTATCTTGATATTCGTTAAGAACGTGTAGAGGATATTGTGTATTGTATTCAAAATTATTTTGAGGTACATTGTGTATTAATAATACAAAATAATTACATGCGATCAAGTTAATTCCAAATGAATCGATGGAATCTTAATCTTGCAATGCATCATGCAATGTCATGCAAGTTCACGCTGAAAATGTACATTTTAGTACATTTTTAATTGTAAGCTTTTAAGTAGGTAAATGAAATACATTCCTAGTATTTGGATATACGAGTATCTACAATCCAACTTTATCCTAACTTTATGTAAATAATTCCTATCACCTAACTTCTCCCAAACGACTAAACCGATTTAGATGATATTATGTGTGTACATTTGCATGGGTCCATGAAAGGTTTTATAAATTAAGTTGAAACCGGTAGGTAGCGTTGATCATGACAACTATATACTGTACATATCTACATAATTATGATAATTTCTTCAAAATGAAAAATCAACAAACTCTACATTTTAAGATTCAAACTTTCAAAGCTCTATATCCTGTTATAATATTATCCTCGAACACATAGAGATCTTATGTGATTTTTTTTCTTATAGTAACAATCGCTCAAAGCATATTCAAAAGCAATTATCCATTTCTTTTTTGTTAGTTTTTTAGAACAGAGTAGAGACTAATTTGTTACAAGTACATTTGTATCAATTTTAACATTAGAATTGAAAGTGATGGTATTCGCTTTCGCCAGTGATTGTATACTACTTCGAAAGTATTTCTGTCTGTATTTATATAATGTGTTAGTTGGAAACATAAGGAAATAAATTAAGCCATCGATTTCGATGCTGTTGCAATTTTTAAACACAAGACCTTACGTCTTATAAGTTTTGAATGATAAAAAAGTCCACTGCAATAATTATTCATAATCTTTCCCCCTTAATCGTCTATAGCTTCTTTGTATATGTATTATATTATAATTACAAAGTTATTACAAATATAGGCAATTTCATGAAATTCCTTCCCAAATTAAGGATGTTATTACTTATTGTTATTTAATATAGGGAAATAAAGTGCTTCCTCTGTAGGTATATTTTAATCTGTAACCTTAATATACTTAGATAAATAAAACCGGCAATAAAACTGATCGTGTTTATTTCGATGGGGATTATGCACTTATCTCGTATTTTTAAAGTTAATAACAAATATATCTAGGTACCTTTTAAAAAATGTAACGAACTGACGGAAATTAATACATAGCCCATTGGTTTCTATTTATTATTTTCGAGTCTCTATCTGCAAAATAATTACCTAACTCGATGAACATGCACTAAAAAGTTCATCTATAAATATAAAAATTTATAATAGATTCCATATTTTATTGCCATACGCAAGTTACTTTCCTTCAATTACATGAGTTCTACAACCCACGTTTTTAGTTTAAAACTGTTGATATTGATTTATGACAAGCTTCGAAGTGTCGTGATAAAATATTACTTATTTTACTTATCGTTATCGTGCATTAGTTACGTCTGTATTTTATTTATGTGATTATAATTATTTTTTAAATAGTAAAAAGTTTTATTAATATTCAAAACATGAAGCAGTAAAATGTGACATATTAAAAATATTACGTGAAACTTTAAAACAGTTTTTATTAATAATATTATTTCATTAACAATATCGATGTGCCATAGATAATTTGCGGTTAGGTTTGAAAATACTGTGAACTAAAAAACGCAAACAATAAATGATTATCAGTATTGCTTATTTTCCTGTACTTAACTTTACATAATGGTTACACCAGCATGCATAGATAACATATATTGCAGTTAATGTATTACTGCAATTCGGAAAAGACGCAAAAAATTGTAGTGCTTTGTAAGAAAAAATACTTTCCGAATAGGATTCTCGAGTTCTTTTCGGATGAGTAACTTGTGAAAGTGAACGTTTCGTATTATTTTGACGAGGATATACACTGTTTTATACATCAATGTTAACTTACAATTAAAAACATCTCTGAAACGTCCTTTTATCGCGTATATTTTTAATACATAGCTCTATATTATTTTTGAACACTAGCTGTAAGGATAAAACTAAGTAACTAAATTGGATCACTTACGAGATGCGTTACAAATATTGTTTGTCAATCTATTCGTGTAATTTAACAAAGAATTTGCCTTTCACTTAGCATTCAGAACTGACACGTAGGTTAAATTTTTGTCTGACTCGGGATCAGAACTTACCTCGCAATGCCGCCGTGGTAGAGGTTCCAGGGAAGTGCACAAGATAAATTTCACTGCGTCATCATAGTTCAAACAAGAATGTAACTAGCGAAAGTGATAGTTTCCGCGTGTCGGTGCGCGAGATGCGAATGAGTAAACGTGTCGGTAACGGCGCCGTACGGCACAGGCATCCACGGCGGCTACTCGGCACGTATTGGAGTCTCGGAGCAAACGCGGCTGCCGAGCGATTGGAGCTTGCAAACTTAACTTGCGCGAGGCTCGACTTACGTCAGCACTCAGCACAACCCCTAACGTAACTCATCCCCGTCTGACTGTGTTACATTTTACTAACACATGTTCTATCTAATACTATTGACGTCTTCCTCGCGCTAACGACATGTTTGTACTAATTGATATGTGCAACTTGCTGCGTCCACAATTCTAAATTGCAACCTTAGACTAGAACAAATAAAAATATCTGGTGTGAAAATAAAACTTACATTTACAAAATTAATAACAGTTATCAAAATAATTTAATTTTCAAGGCTGAACCAAATTATGCACAATTTAGATAAAAATATAAACCCTGATATCGATTAGCCTTGCGGGCATTTTACTAAAGAAAGGTACCTACCTATTTAAAAGTAATGTTGAATGAATTTTATTTATTTTTTGTTTCCAAAAAAAGCTTTAGTTATAAATTAAAACCATTTGAATATATAGTATCGACTAATGATATTAGTAATTATTCATTCATTGTAAAAATTTCCAGTACCTACCTACTCCTAATTTTTGCACTAACCTAAGTATATAATATAAAGTAAATATTCTCGCTGTAGTAAATATTCAAAGCCCGTTCTTAGACCTGTTGCGCCAGTCTCCAAGACTCGTAGATTAGCAACAAGTGTTTCGCCTCCTACTTTCATTCTCGTGACGCGGTCGTTGAAGCTTTGTGCAAGAAATAAAAGAACAGTTAACGAATAAGAAATATTATTATATCTCCTAATGGCCTATAATAACGTTTTGATGGGCAATTCTTATTACTGAATTTCAGTTGTTTTCCTAACGGCTGTTGCCATCTATCGGAATTTTCTTCAACTAACTCTTCTGTCATAGTTATTGATTTTTAGTTTACGCGCAGAATGGACGTATGCTTTTTTGCAAAAAAGGTGTGAGTGTGTTTGATACTTAATTGAAACAGAACTTTTTGATAGTTGTTTAGTTTATTTAATTAAATATTACAGTTAATTTAAAAATTTAAAGAATCTTTATTGGTAATTCATAATACAACATACATACATATAAAGTACATGATTCATATTACTTTATTGTCATACATATGTATGTAGGATAATATTTAGTACGTAAATTCTAATCCATGGTCCGATTATCACGAATTTGAATGTAGGTTAGTAAGCAGAAATCATTTCATAAAAAATATGTTTTATTATAAACGTAAATATGAAGAAAACGTTAGCCATCATGTTACAGTAAATCTAAAATAGTCCCACAGGCAAAGGTCTAAGTAGGCTTTCTTTTTAAAGAGAAGGTCAAGAATTAAATCCACAACTCCATTGCAAAATATGGGATATACCTACATGATGTGTCAGAATTTTCTTCCGACACTTTCATCACTATGTTTTTCTCTTTAATTACTGAAATGAAAACAATATGAATTTGAAAACTTCTGCACTAAAACTCACTGATACTTAACTTGTTTGAACTTACGGTCATAAATTGCAAGGGGCGTATTGTAATCACTAGACCATCAGGATTAAAATAAAAGCATATATGATTTTAAAATACAGAATTTATTCATTTTAAATTATATTTGTACCGATATAAATGGCACAATTACATAATTATAACGATTTACAATTACACAGAGACATTTTTCTTTCGAGTCGCGAGCGCCATCTAATGAAATTTTCTAATAAATTAGTCACCAGCTCCAATAATAGGCTAAAGGTTTTTTTTTTACATTAATATGAAAAAGTAAACAAAAAATATTAGCAAAAATGTTTAATTTTCTTAAAATTTAAAAACGTTAAACTAGTTTACTTCTATTCTCACTAGATGGCTATTGTGTGTGGCACAATAGTGATGTAGTTAAAAATATCAATAATTTCAAAACATTTGCATGATTGTGGTTTTTAAATACTAATTGCTTAAATATTATACATATCATAATCTCTATCAGTCTTAGCAGCTGAAATATATTTTGTTGATACATGTAGATATTAGTGCGACTGCAATACCGCGTAACTAGATTTTGCTATAAATTAATATTAGCACGAACATTTGGGTTTCAATTCAAACTTGTGTGAAAAGTTGTTAAGCTGTGTTATGATCCCTGCGAGCAGTCGTGTCGGCGATGCTACGCAGGGAATCGGCGTGGGAGGCCGTAGTCAACTTCTGCGAGACCGTCATGGTCCAGAAGGAGACTGCGGGGCGGGCTCGGGAGAGGGCCGATCCCGCCCGGCGGAGACGACCTGCAGATCGTCTCCACGGCCTCCAAGCCCCAGTGCCCGGGGCGGAATAAATAGGGCACTCCCTCCGGCCGTGGGTGCGTGA
>DVXP01004308.1:0-10491 GCA_018235645.1 Junonia grisea
AAGTAGTTTAAGTTGAAGCATAATAACTATTTTTATATTCACAATATATACCTACAATATTATGTACATTTAAAATCATACAAAAAGATACCTATCTTTCAAAATGGACCAGATAATTTGTTTGTTTTTGTATTTTGTGTTCATCTTTTTCCTAAACAAAAAAAATACAATATCGGTAATCTATCATTAATTGTTTGGTAACTTGCCATTTAAAAATTTTAAGTTAAATGAATTAGTACAGACGAAAGAAAAAGAACACAAATATCTTAATACCCACCTAAAAACATGACATATATTCACACATAACAAAGTAATCTATTAGTATTGGAATGTCGTAAGAAGTTAATTACCCATGGGGTCATTTTCATATGATGTAAACGTTTTTCTATTCAGTAATCGCTGCGGTTTACGCTCAAGGACAGTGAAAGTTAGAGAAAGGATATGCAAAGCAGGCTGACGTCACGCCTTTACAGCGGAGCACTGTATCGCGCAAATTGTATCGAAACAATGTACATACATACATGTACTTTTGTATATCAACATGAGAACCTCATGTGCTCTTATTTTGAAATAATTTTAAATAACACCCTAAATTGCGAACAGCTTTATATCTAACTGGTCATCAAAAAGGCTAATAAATTCTTAACATATCTACGCTGGAAATATGTCCACAAGTATCTAAATATGTATGTATCTTTATATCTTATTTTTCTATGGCTTAAACTAAACTACCTGATCACCTCATTGGCATGCAACATGCATATAGGTACACTAAGCTGTATAACACACCAACACTATATCTGTTGAAAACAGGCAGAGTAAGGGCTTTTAGCTAGGCTTATAATTTATACACAAAATAGGTATGTATTTCTTTTCTTGCCTGTAGCGTAGATGGATTAAAACCATTAACTTCAAGAAGCCATGGCAGGTCGCCAGCTTACGTGTTCAAAGTTCATATAACTTTTTACAAGTTTCTCTTAATTACTAAAGGTTGGAGAAATTATGTTAAGTTAAATTGTTTTATCACTTCAGAGTCTCAGTATAAACTACACTTTATGGCCGGTAATTATTAAATATACAACCTTCCAAAGGCCGCTCGAAGCGTAACAGTGTGACGATAGATTTTAATTGCTACAACTAAGTAGGATTCGGATTATACCTACATTTATAATGTTATTTGCAGTTGAACGTTTTAAGCTTATCTGCCTAAGTCTAAGCGTGGGTCAGCGATTATTATTAGTAATTCTAGTGGTTACCTTCAAACGCTCAAAGTATCTAAGCCCTTCATTTTCGTTAGCGCCGTCCGTACTTTACCTTTACGAAGGTGAACACATACAAACAAATGTATAATTTATCTATCTCAGTCACGTTCGCAGCCGGTGCAATTAGAGTAAGCAGGACGCTAAGATTAGATGTAGTTATTAGTTAGTCTAACACGCAATAACCATAAGGTCGCTTGGACAAAACGTAGATGCGTCAACGAACGCTCGCAAGGTGACGCATTGTCACTAGGAATTTATTATTGTAATACTATCGATGCTAGATGCGTAATAGCGCTGCACGTTGAAAAATTCATTTTATTCATAAACGTAACGGATACATATATGTAACGGGTTTCTAGCGCTTATTTATTCAAATTCGAACTGATAATACAAGTGAAATTCCACCCGTGATATGTTTTATGTAGTTACAAATTGATCTCTTACAAAAAATACTACAAACAATTATTTCAATTCTCCGATAGTTACAAGCGTCTATCAACAAGTAACTTAGCAAACGAAAAATATAACCAAGAAAAATGAGACCTTTAGGACCGGGAAAATATTGTTTAAATAAGAGTAAAAAGAACTCTGAATAATATTATAAATCACAAAGAAAACTATTAAGCAATCCTCAATAACATGGTTATGTTTATCACTATCTACACTATCACACTGATGAGACTTTTTTATATATTGAATTTGTGTTATTATGACGTGTAAACATTATATCCATACCTTAAGCTTGGAAAAGCTTCCTGCGCTCTATTCTATGAATGGATTATATATAGGGCCGAGTAGGTAATAGCTCAAATATGTACTGTTAATATCATCAGAAGCCTAAAATAGCTCGTAATCGATGTTCACACTCGCAAATTGACGTGATTGCATAACGCAATGGGATGACAGCCCGCCCCAGTTTCGAGTTACAATACGTTATATTCATACAGACGCACAATCGCCCGTTACGCTTTATAAACTTGTCATAGATAGTACGTTAGATTTAAATTATGGAGGTAGAACTACAATGAAAGCATTGCTTGCACTAAGCTATGGTACGTCCATTGAAATAATGAAATACGAGTCGTCAAAGATACTTGTATTTTCATTTCAAAAATTAACGTCATAATGTAATGTTCATTGCAATAATTACGAAGTACAAATCGGGATTAAGAATTAAGGTGCCATTATAAAAAATAGATCTATTTTTAGCTATAGGGTATGAATAAGGTTGTTTATTTATGGTAGAGTTCTAAACAATACATAGACAATTTTGATTAATAGAAAATAAAACGTGATAAAGAAGTCCAAAAAAACTTAAGTTTATTATTTTCCATAAATAAGAAACACATACAACGCATTTTATATATCAAAAATAATACAAAATGACCTTTATGTCCAAAAACGATCATATTTATCTGCAAAGAATCATAAGTTTATTGTATAGACTCAACTCGTGCATAAATTTAGTTTGGTTACCAACGGCGGAGCGGGAGGCGGTCTGAAATTAGGGTCAATGATGATATAGTCGTAAAATCGTCATCTAACACCGCACTGACTCATTCGAACCACTGTATGGTTCATGCGCTTCTCAGTTTTTATATGACCATATAAAAATAAAAAAAATCTTCTCTAAATTATGTTAATTTATTATACCCATATATTTTGTCTTCCTGCAACTACAATCTAAAGAATTTAACCTACATTGTACAGATTATGGTTTTTTAATTTACCAAAAATAAAGGAACATTGCATAGTGTTTCATTTAGTTTTATGGCTATTACATACTCGTATGTACTTTTTATGGCAATATTATGAAAGCTAAAGCTTATTTAAAGGATGAGTAACAATATTTTTTATCTGTAAAGCCTTATGTACGAGAATGTACATCAAATCTCAATAATATCGAAAAGCATATTCGTATAAACACTAAAATTATACATCGCTTGCATGTGGTCTGGCCTTAACGAAGGTTTTCCTCGAAAAGGTGATTGACAAGTGAGGTTAATTGAAAATCGATAATTGTCTATTCAAATAGGAAACGTAGTGTTTTTTTATTATATCTATCAACTGGACTGGACTAGAGATGTTTCGGATTTTCAATTATTTTTTTTTAAATTAGTGAAATAAAAAAAATAATAACATTAACAGATTGGTTAAAATTGATGGTTGCTAAGTATTATAGCGTAGCGTTTCAGTCTTAAATGGATAAATGTAAGCATTTTTTTTAAATCAGATATGTAGAAAAGCGCGTTCAATGGAATAAGATATAAAATAATACACTTCATACCTACACGCATTTAGTCAACACAGATTCCTTAAATTTTCTTCCATCAAGTAGTAAAATCCGAAATTTACTCGTTATCTTTCAGAAACAAAAGAAAAAAATCCAAATATCGCCGAGAACAATTGAATATTCCACAAAAGCGTCTCTTTGACATCATCAAAGATGATTCTAGTCGTCGTCTATTATAACTAGCAATCGTTTTAGCCATAATCGTGTTCATAAGGGCAATGGGTTTCCCACGCAGCGACGGCCTTGCTTCTGAACCTTTATGACAATGCGACTGGAGTCACGGACAATAATCTATTACTTACGTTTTCCTCTCGTTTACAAGGACCTCGATATAAAACAGCTTTAATTAGCTGTTATGTTGGATTATTTATAAAATGATATAAATAGAAGTTATGCCTTTTGTTTCACTAGTAATGAGAGGTTTCAGTACAGTAAGATCTTATAAAAGTTGGTGTCATTTCGAAGTATATACTAAAAACGTTTTAATGTTAACAGTAACAACAATTTAAAATTTTGTTCATATGATATAGATGATTAAGCAATTGTGAAATGAAGTTCATAATAAAAAAAAAAACATGTAATATATGATGGCCTTCTGTTCTGAAGTTTGATTTGATACGACCTAGGTTAGTTAGACCGACTGCACTTTCAATTCAAAAGTCATAATAGATTAAATAAATGTATCATACTAGCATACAATTCACGATTGCAAAAGTAACGTGTTCACGAAAGGTGAACGATCTTGAAATAAAATCCCTGTCAAAGCTAAGATAATCTTATGGAAAGTGAAATGCAAATATATCTTATAAATAGATTCTGACCTTTCGCTCGATGGATGCGTCAGCCAAACTTACGTGATGTAACCGCACACACACAGACACACATTAACAGTTCATCATAACGTACCTTGCATTGGTGTGCAGTCCATATAAGAGCCACAATCAACGGCAATCGAAAGAGAAAGTGGTTGGTCTATGGTTCCATGCCTCTGAGTGAAGAGCCGTGTCAGTAAAACAATATCAATAAAGTATTCAAGCTAAGTTTCTAGTTGGGTGAATTAGCGGATTTCAATACTGAGATTAAGAAAACTTCTTTACTGAACTGGACTCGTTAGACAAAAGTATTATTTCCCTTCTTTTCACTTACAGGGTATTAGAATTTGTGATAAATGATAATAAAATCTCTACAAACATACATACACCGATAAATCTGGCCCATATTCCGTTAAAAATACTTTATGTTAATCCCGTTACTTAATGTTAATACCGGGAGATTTGGTAATCGAATTAATCATATCTCTCAATACATTTGAAATGCACGTTGGCCACAGTAAACCGCCGTTCTTCATTATTTAAGCACGACTTACTGTTTTAAAAATAACATAAAGTCAATTAAGAACCAGTAAAGAATGTAAAAAACACGACAGGTGTCATTGGACTCATGTACAAATAACCAACGGACTATTATTTAATAAAAAACGAGTAAATTGATAAACAAACTGTAAAAAAGTAAACGAATTTAAATAAGCATTCACTCATCACTATTACGTACAGGTTTATAATCTACTAATATTTTTAATATGATAGCCAAAATGTCGGTCGAGCACATTTTCCCGTATCAATCCTACTGAAGATATGGAATTTCGTTCCAAAAATAATTCATTCGGGAATTAAATAAATTGTAAAAAATATTTTAGGCGGTTTACTGTCCTGTGCATTATACCTGTGTCGTTTTTTGTCTCGTTATTACCGTTACCGCCTAGATCGGACCTCTCACTTTCAATGGAATGCTTAAGTTATATATCATTCATATACATATCAACTTGTTTACTTACAAACCTTAATGAGATACACGTAAAGCAAAGCGCTTCACCCGTGAAAAGTATAAAGCTACACACGATACCGTAAGAAAGAAGTCGAGTTACGTCGTACGCTGGGTACCGTTGCGCCCGCGCACCCGTCTCGCTTGCACCGTTAGCGCTGGCTAGACCGGCAATTACTTTCGCTTTCCATTCAAAGCTTTTTATCTTCGCCTTCATGTTACACGTTTACCGTACTTTTCTTTCAATGCCACTTTCTTCACTGATTCATTGTTAACTTTTTCATAGCATTAGTTTTGCTTTGTTGTGTCTGTTTTTGTAAATGTATTTTTTTAATTATATTTGAATTTGAAATGTCTAATGAATTTTAGAACAAACACCAGGAACTTTTAAACTTACAAAAATGTTTTTGTTTAATGTAAAGCAGCAGGTTTTTTTTTTATTCTATTGAAAGTATACGTACCTATTTTGTATGTACTTGCTGCTGCTCGCGACTTAGTTCGCGTCTGACAATTTCATGGGTTTTAATTTTCGTACGAAACCCTAATCCCGGTTCTAAAAGAAAAGTAGCCTATGTTGCACCTTGCAAGAGTGATAATCGGCCAGTGAAAGTTCCCTCAAATTATCGATATTGCTGTTCCGAAGATTGGCCAGGACAAACAACCAAACATTTTGAAATGATGTTTTGGTATAAGTATTTTAAAATATTTTACTTTGATATTACAAACAGAAACTTTAATTTTATTTCTATGTATGAATACATAATATATACAATATACATGGAACAAAAAATAAAACAAGCGTGAAGCAAGAAGTCAAAACTTAAAACCTTGACCACGGCGTCTGACATTAAAAGCGCGTGCGCCTTTCACGGCTCTCAGGTGGACGTTGTATAACTAACTTTCCATTTTCTTTGGTTCATTTTGACTAACACATTCATTAATCTCTTCATTTATAAATGCAAGTAACAGACCAATGAAATTCTTAAAAAAACTGGTATAAAATTTAAGCCTTTAAATGCACTAAAATAAAATTTAATTCAGAAAATAAAATTGCAATTCATAAGTTAATAAGTAATATTCCACTGACCGCTTATAAGAAACGTGTTTAAAATATCGTTTCCTATAGAACACTGGTCAAATCGCTTGTGTTGCGAAACACGCAGACTCGCCACACCACGAGTTAAGGTCGCGAATATGTGGCAATTTTCCCATTTCGAAGAGAAGCCAAACCTTGACCTAGGAATTAAATATCGTTTCGTCACTCGAGTTACACTTTGCAAGCGAATAAATCGCAACGATTTACATCGGACACGTGTTTATTGTGATGTTACATTCTTGGCGTACCTCCAAAACTTATAGCGGAGAAACGAAAAAGTATAAAGTCATTAAATAAATTGCGAGTAATTTACCGTAAATCAATTTCTCCTTAAAGATTAATTGTGGAATAAAAAAGGAAAAGCTTTTTAAATGTGAATCGATTTTGGCACCTGACTTGGCAGGTGAAGCGAATAATAAATTGGTGGAGTCCTTGTAAGGTGGCGAAGATCCCACTAGATGTCGGTGGTTGCGCGCGCGCACATGTTGCGCCACCTCTTTACGCAACGAGGCCGTTCACCCCGGAAGACGTTTTCCTCGGTTTCTTTAGCAGTGTGTTATTGTGGCGGTCGCGTGACTCGTTCGTGTGATACTAACACCCTCTTGCTGAAACTGAAATCCCCTGGTCGGTTTTTTATCGTTGATCGTAGTATGACTTCCAAAAATTTAGTTAAACTTTATTTTTAA
Source organism: Junonia grisea (assembly GCA_018235645.1). Lineage (NCBI taxonomy): Eukaryota > Metazoa > Arthropoda > Insecta > Lepidoptera > Nymphalidae > Junonia > Junonia grisea. The sequence goes on from DVXP01004308.1 coordinate 7,159, forward strand.
TAAAACGTTTTCTTCCAAAATTTCTAAATTGAAAAACAAAAAATTATTTCTGTTTTCCAGGTAACCTCGAAAAACAAAATATATTTTTCAAATATTCCTAGAAAACATTATTTTCGCTATTTTTAAATAGAATAAAGTACACAGTATATTGTCGTTATGACCGTTTAGTCTTTGGTAACGCTTCACAATTGACTGTCGATTTCTTTGGAATCGTTTGAACAATAATAATTTACAAAGTAAAAAGTAATATTTTCCAAGATTTTTATTTCACATGACATATTATTAAAACGTCGCTGGTCTTTAATGTAAATGGCGATATAAATAATAAAAGTTGAAAGGAGAGCTATTAAGATTTGTCTTCACACTCGTTAGTCGACGGTAAAACAGAAATATCCACGATGACTTATTTTACGAGTCTTGTTTATTCCGTGGCGTGCGATCGCCGATTGACCGAATTACTAATAACCCGTCAAGCGCAGTTGCTTATATAATGTTATTTTTTCCTTTAACAGGTTTGGTCAGAAGCATTATTGAGCTCTTTATGGTGTATCATATGAAGTAAAAAATAAACAGTCAAAACAGTAGTAAAAGAAAATACTAATACCAACTACAAAGTTTTAAATAAAACGATGTATTTATATCTTAAATCTTAAGCTACAGAGATTAACAGATCCAACATTTTTTAAGGTCTGTTGACAATAAGTCGTATTTAAAAGTTATGTAAGCTTTAAAGTGTAATGCGTAGTCAATTTGGAACATGTATGTATATGTTAGCAATAATTATATGTTTTGAATTCAAAATCAAACGAGAAGAGGAAAATTTAGCTGTCAAAGTCTGACATTAACATAACTGTGACATTGCCGCACTTACGCAAAAATGCATCTGCCACTTGCGAAAACGGTTGTCACTCCCTCGACTGAAACCTCTATATTCTTTTTTTATTACTTTATACATAATAAAAATACTTTTAATTATTTTACCGAATTTCTACACACATTATTTTAAAAATAACCAAACAATCTGTAGTTATGGCACACTTATACAAACACCATAACTATAAATATAAATCTTTTCCTCATTCAACTACGAAAGTCAGACATTTCGTAATAAGTCAAACTGTGAATTGCAAACGGAGAGTACTAAAAGCTCTAACATGTTGCACAAACAAAAATCGAAATACGATAGAAAGATAATCGTATCTATTGCTGCGTTCCATCTCATTACTCAATAAATAGTGTTAATAATATTAAATAAAAACATCTTAATAAAAGTGTCCTAAATAAGCAAGGGTAAAGACCTTTTGCGTAACTATGTGTTACGTGTGCCAGTGAGAGGCAATGTCAGGCTTTGCAATCGCTATTATTATGACAAGTAAGCAGTCAGTCTCAAAACAATGCATTGGATTTTACAATTTCACAGAATAAACCGTGTTCATCAAAATCTCTCACAGACTCGAATGAGATCACGCAATACCATTTTGTTGGTAATTATATACTTCCACTTAAGACTGGTGCAGTGTAAGTGCATGTTTCGTGGCACTAGTTCACACTGACTGTTAAAAGTGATAGGGGTTAATCTAAGCGAGCGCTACATATTGTGAAATCATAAGTATAAATAAATTTAACAACATTCAAAAATAGAATAAATAAACGCAACTATCTACACGTAAAAAATATTGTAATCACTCGAGTTGCAATACATAACAATTGCATATCAAGGTTCTTCTAATGTCTCTATTAAAATTAAGTCTTTTGTTTCGTTAGCGTATGTGCCAAAAAGGGTCAATGACCAGCCTCGACGTTTCTACAACCGCATTTGGTACATGATAAAAGCGCTAATAAACACTCTATCGCGTTTAATTACAATGGTATTACGGTTGAATAGGGTTCAATTTACTTTATAGCATTCGCGAATAGACAACCTTCTGACTCGATAGTAGCTGCAAATTATGCAGCGAACTCCATTGTAGGTTACGACTGAGTTGTAACGCAATTTAAACACTAAAACGATGGCTTTAGATCTATAATGTATTGATAGGTTTTGTTTGTTACGGTCTGTTTGGATTGTGAGCAGTTGCGGCCAAAATGTTAGTTTGTTTATCGTTCGCGCGTACTTGACAGCGAAAAAGTGAAAACGGCTGTGGTGGATGAGCATTGTGAAACTAGGCGAGTGACGCGGGCCTCGGCGCGAGGGTACACTTAGCTGCGGACAACGCCGGGTTATATAATAGGAAACGTGCCGTGTCGGCCATACGGTCGTCACTCAACACATAATAAGACCGATTCGTGCATAATAATATATTACGCGGTCTAAGGAGTTACAATGTTTTATTACTAATATTTAACACTAAATTTAACATTTATTTATACGCTCTACCATCTCTTCCTTTGAATTTATTTCATTAAACGGCTACTAGCGATTGCGCTTGCTGGAGGTACATACATTTTATAAGTGATTGAAATTAATTAAATTATAAAACGTAGTAACTAAATAATCATCTTATGATACAGCTGAATTGACCCACTAGAATTGCCATAGTTAAAAAAGATCTCGGGCTTAAACAGAGAGCACGATAAAATCATTTCAAAACACGAAACGATTTAATTGTAGATATTCTAGAAATTGTCTAAATCTGAAAAAACCTATATAAAACTGGTTTCACTTTTTTTTGTTCCCCTGGCCTTAAAAGCCTGTATGGGTTATAGGTATTTTTTCGGATTTTTTATTTCTTGAAACATAGATTCTTCTTCTATATACTTTATATATAAATCTTAGGTTCACCGTAAACTCTCCCCGGGAAATAGTTCGGACATAATAAACGGGAAAGTCTTGTATACCATTTGACTTTTCAATTAAATTAAAGCGAAGCAGAATGATAATATCTTGTGTACTGTATTTCGGTGCATTCATTAGTTGTCACAGCTCTGTCCACCAAATATAACAGTTTTACAATAGCGGTTAATGTATGTCATTGACATCGAACTATTGTTTATTGTTATTTCTGGCATTCTTTTACTTTCGAACTGTGACACAATGGACTTAGACTAAACGATATTTATATACACCCAATTACAAAATTTGTATGAAGTGAATCATCAACTTTTTTTTAAACAATTACATTTTTATAGATAAATATTTATATATATATACTAGCTGACCCGGCGAACTCTGTTCTGCCTTAATGGCAATAAATAAGCAGATTTTTTGAATTGGATCCATATCCATACGTCATTACATAGCTGTCATTTGCGTTTTGTTATTCCAAGTCTGATTCGTTTTTGTTATACCACGTTTTATAGTGACTGACGTTTCATGTCAAGTCACACGGGAAT